>JAMLFY010000831.1:0-22764 GCA_030441495.1 Dalbergia oliveri
ATTATTACTCGATTGATTACTGTGATCCTGTCCTGGTTCCCGCCTACGGGTTTCAAGATTCCTGTAGGTGTTTATATGAACATTGTATATGCATGAGTTGTTTATCCCTATTGTATATTGTATATGGGGGAAACTACCCTTCCTGAGAATTTTATATTATTCTCACCCTGCAAGTTGTATGTATTTTATTGTCAGATTCAACAGAATGCCCCTAGTGTTTTTTCTGATTCGCCACGTGGGTGTGGCAATATGATTGCATTATACTGCTCTATGTACGCCGTTGGTTATTAGGTTCAGGATCTACATGTTCTTTGATCGCTCCTTCAGTACCTCGGTCTTTGCCGGACTTCGACCCGCTTTTCCTTATGACGGTGTGCCCCTTCACATGGCCCATCCTGTAGTGTTTGAGATCCCCTCGCTCCACCGTGTATCAGCCCGCAGGGGCACCCGTTTCGTCATCCTCCTCATCTAGACTAGATCCCTCTCGAGCCCAGGTGCCCAGGATGGAGGAGAGGTCATCGCTCCGATGGCCAATGGTTTTGCACGAGGAGTAGAGCCTCTAGAGCGGATGCATTGTACATAGACATAGGATAGTGTTAGGACCTTACCTACCTAGGACGATGTACTTTTAGTTTTCTTTTGCTCTATTTGTATATGTGCATATGCCGTTTTGTCAGGCGGGTGTTTGAGTAGGTTAGGTATTAGGTAGGGGATTAGCCTCGTTCGCATAAAGTCCTATTACTTTCGGGGTCATTTTGTTAGTCTTCCCTTATGATGTATATATATATAGTGACTCCGACATTATACCCCTATATGTAATCTCGTTATGATAGTATATGTATTGCGACATTTAATGTCATTGATTATTTCAACTAGTATAGATCAGAACTTACCAAGTAATACTCTACTAATTACTATGTCCATACTCGAGTAAATGTGGTAATTTGGAGGGTGTTACATATTGGTTGATTGATTTTATTTTCTTTGAAAAAGGAATTAAGAACATCACTGTACTTGACCAAAAATATTAAGCCAAAAAAGTAATTTGCATTAGCATTAGGATACTTATAGATCTATAATGATATTATAATTATAGACAAAATAGCATATATAATATCCGATCATATTGTCTTTAATCATAATAAACAATCCGCAGCATAACATTGTCATCATATATAACACCTAGTGCAAAAAGAAAATATATAGACAGACTAAAATAAAATAAAATAATAAAACAATTAACATTTAACAGTATATCCTTTAAAGAATGCTATAATTAAAATATGCCAAAATAGTACAACAATGTTGTTACCACAAATAGATACACATCATATATGATGAACATTAATGCAAGATTGTTAAAGTTGAATTGAGCCAAATATTCAAATATCTTTATCTTTCTCATTTTATTTTTATTTTGTTACTATTGTTATTACTATTATTTTATTTCGACGACTTAACCAAACTAAAGAACTACTTAAAATCAATAAAATTTCAACCAGACATATACTTATGTCACAACTTTTGGCTCTAAATTAAATGCACATAGTTCTTCTGCATGCTTCTACAGATAACACTATTTTTTTTATTAAGACAATAGTAGTAGCTTTTATCCTAGCTAAGGGGAATAGTATAATTCAAAATAGCATAATAATGATTGAAGAATTTACCCATTATTATTATTATCATTATTATTACGTTTTCTGCTTCCTTTTTAACTAGTTTGGACGACACTTGTATAAAATAAAAGGAAGGAATCTAGATTGGGGAGCAATAGGGAATAGGTATCTAGAGTTGTTATACACACACACACACACACACACACACACACACACACGTACACACGTACACATCTCACAATTCTCTCTTCGCACAATACACGCAAAACACTAACACACCTACCATACCACTCACTCAGCGTAAAGAGGGAGAGAAGCACAAGGGGATGGGGTATGAGACAAAGAGTAAGGGACATGCATTTGTGAGGGAAAGGGACTTCATTCTCCATTTGGGGGCTACACACACACAATCACGGAGCGAGAGAGGAGGCGGAGGAGTGAGGAAGAGGGAAATGAAGAGAGAGAGAGAGACGGGGAGGGAGAGGCGGCGGCGCCGACCCGCCCAACCGACACGCAGCTGTACCAAGTGACTAGGGAAGGGGTAGTGCGATCTGCCTCAAAATGGGTGTGGTGCGGCTAGGCGAAGGAGTCGAAGAGGGTGAGGGGGCTGGGCAAGGGTCTTCTTCGTTTGCATGCATAAAGGGTCGAGGGCGTCAGACAGATGGAGCTTGCGATGTCATGTGCACGGAAAAGGGAAACAAGGAAGGACAACGTACGCGGGAAAGCGGCGATGACAGGGAAGGCAAAGGTGTGGCGAGCCCGGGAGGTGCCTATAGTTGGGTCCTTCGACGGAGGTTCCACGAGGGGCTTTGTAGTTATGGGATCCCGACTCACGGTGGACCGCAGTGGGAGGACAGGAGTAGTACCTATTATTCACGTGGCCAAAAAGGGAAGAACGAAGCCGAAGGTGGTGGTGGCTGGCTTCGTAAAAGTCCTGGCAAGCCGGATGGTGGTGGTGACTGCCCTTTTTCTTCCTCTGTCCTCTTTGTTTCCTGTTCTGAATTCCCCTTATTTTGTTTTTTTCCTTTGAATTTAGCTGGATAGTTTTGGGATTGTGACCGTGAATTGATTCTGATTTGTTATGTGTCATTTTTTTTTTTGATTGGGTTTGAAGGTTGAACATTTGTTCTAGACTTGGTTAGATGTAATAATGTAAGACTGTTTGGACTCTTGGCTAGAAATGATTTAGTTCTTAATGGCTATATTTTTGTTTTTGGTTTATGGATATGTGCAAATTGTATCTCACCTGGTGAAAATTGGTTCGTTAACTGTGAATGATTGCGTTTTGAATGTGTTTATTATGACTTTGAGATTGATTTTTATTTATTGGGGATGGAGTTGGCTATGAGGCTATGTTTGATACTAAGAAATGGGTCATTGTGTGTGCATGTGTATGATTTGTGATCTAATCATAGATGAAAGTAAAACTTCAATAACGCAGGGGATCAAGAAAGTATACCACACGGTATTATTCTCTAAGGCTCTATGATTCTTGCTTCAATTTTTTTTTCTAAGAAAACAAGCGGCTCTTCTTTCTCTTTTTAAAGTGAAGATAGCAATAGGAAATGAATGATCTCCCTTAACTTGTTTTTGATAAACAACAATTTGTCCCATGCCCCAATCTTGCCCATCGTTCCCAATTCATGGTCTTGGTAGGGTGCCCATCATTCCAGTGGATGAAGCTGAAGGAAGTGGAGTGCAAATGAGATGCTGCTTTTTTTAATTGAGAATGTAGGTGTTGCAATGTTGGTGGATTTTGTTAAGACATATTGCAACAAAGGTATCCAGCTAGCTTTTATATGGTCTGTGCTTTGCATGAAGGAATTCAACATGGTGGGATTGGCTTTAGTAAGGGCTTTACATCCTACCCACTATAGCAATTAAAAAAAAAATTGAAATAAAAATAAACAAGAAAATAAAGTTAATGTCTACATAACTTGATTGGAATTTAAATCCAATACATTAATATTTTTTCCTGTATATATGTGTGTATGTGTGTGTGTGTGTATATATATATATATATTTAATAGCAATCTATGTTCAATAATTTGGTATATTTTAAAATTTAAAGTTTTTATGTAACAGTTATAACAATCAAATTTTTTTACAATAATTATATAATTGAACAAAAATATTACTCATATATACCATATCAAAATTAGTAATGTCATATATAAAAGCACTAAAATAATTTAAATTAACCTAAGACTGCAAGTTAAACATTATTTTCCACACACTACTCACTCAAATAAATTTTATCTTAATGATAAGTCTTAAGATTGGGCTTTAAGAGAATATCTAGATTTTCAGAAAGCACCAATCTTTAAACTTTAAAATAATTAAAGACAACAATTAACATAATCATGCATTTTAATAAATTATTGATAGGCTAAAATTAATCAAGAAAGACTAATTATCCAGTAATTAATTAGTTAAGGTAATCAACTAATTTGACCCAGTTGATCTTAATTAATCACAATAATCACACAATTAAGATCAAATGAAAATCAGGGTATTACATTTCTCCCCTCCTTAAAAAAATTTCGTCCTTGAAATTCATTATCTGTATAGCTCGGGTACTGCAACTTCATCTCGACTCTAACTCCCATGTAGACTCTTTCACCTTTCCCTATTCCCATGCCACTTTGACCAATGGTACAGTTTTATTCCCCAATTGCTTTACTCCTTTGTCCACGATCCTCGTGGGCAAGGTTAAAGGTGAGGTCCTCCCTTAACTATATTCGTTCTGGCTCTAGCACGTGACTAGGGATTGGTATTTCTCAATTGAGATCCTAAGAATACATGCTCTCCTTCTTGGAATTCCAATGGCTTTCGCCGTTTGTCGCATAGTTTTACTGTCGACTTTCAGTAAGGATCCTATCCCTAATCCACTTGATTTGTTCCGTTGTTTGTAACGCCCAATTTTCCCCGTGTACAAATGACCAAAATGCCCCTAAGGTCATTTTACCAGGAAAATGAGGATCGCAGACCCTTTATCCTAGGGGATGTTTTGATGTTGAAAGGGATTCGTGTGCTAATGAGTAGAAGAATCTCATTTTTAGTTCTGATATGCAAAATGACCAAAATGCACTTATGGCTAAGTAACACCAGAATTAAGTGCCGAATGAGCCTGACTTCACCCAAAAGTTTGAAATGATGTTTTTAAGTAATGTTTAACATTAGGTTGAGCTGGGTAGCCTCAAGAGGTTTTTGTGAAAAATTACCGTTTTACCTTCGGCTAAGTGCATTTTGGGCCTAATGATACGATTAATAAAACCTAAGCAATATTAGGCTCTAATTAAAGATTAGTAAATTCTAATTACTAATCTAGAGTAAAATAATTAATTGAGGTTAATTAGAACCTAAGATTGCTTAGAGAAACTCAAAATCCTTTTTTTGATCTAAGACTTTATGTCACATTTTTATGAATAGTAAAATCCCTATTCCAATTTCTTAAATCATGGAAATGGCTACATGATGAGATTCCTCCTTAATAAAAGTGGATTTGTATTAATCAAGCAAGAGCACTCTTTAATCTTGTCTTGAGCCACCTTAATTACTCATTTTCTCACCTAAAACACTAAATTACAACCCCTAATCCATGACCTAACCAAATCAACTTTTAAACATACCCATAAACCAATATTAAAATGAGATTTTCTCCTTTCCATTTCTCCTAAACACAACCGGTTTCCTCCCTCCATTTTTCATCCATCACATGTTGAAATTCAATTAAAATATACTTGAAGAACCATACTTAGCCATACCTTGAGCCATGCCTTGAACCATACCTAGCCATACCCAAAGCCATGCCATGCAAAGAGATATTTTTCTCTTCCTTGCCATTTCACCTCCCATGTGTTTCATTTTCTATAAATAGGCATCAAGAGAAGCTTGCAAGAACATTTGCTCATACTTACAACTTCAAGTTTTCTTTCTTTAAGCTCAAAGAGTTCTTCTTCTTCTTCATTCTTCCAAGAGGCACCATCCTCCACCATTTCCTAAACCTAAAACACCACACAACCACCATACCATAACCTCTCCACTTCCAAGATCAAAAACCTAAGACAAACCTTTCTTCCTTTTCTTTTCTTCTTGGCCGAAACCACTTTAGCACCAAGAAAGATTTGTTCTTCTCATCACATTTCCAAGACCAAGCCTTTCTCTTTTCAAAAAAAACATCTTTGGTAGGGAGTTGTTTTAAAGATTGCTATCCTTTTCTTTTGTTTTACTCTTGGTTTAAGATGTTGTAATGTTGATTCTTCCTTCCTCCTCCATATTTTGGTTCCTTATTCTCCTTTTCTTCCTTCTTTATTTTCGGCCTTGGTGGCCTACATAATGAAGAAACCATGGCTTGATGATAAGGATCTTGGGTGTTGGTTGCAAAACCATCATTTATTTGACCTCTAAAGCTTGAAGGTTTCACTTTTAAGAGTTTTAGCAAAATATTATGTTAAATGGTAGTCTTGAGCCTAGGACTTAAAGAAATAAAAAGAGTAAATTCATATTTATATTCCAAGTCCTTGCATTGCATATTTATATTTAAGCCTTGCATTTTCATATCACCTAAATAATTAACTTGAAGCCTACCTATTTCAACCTTAAATTTGATTGTTGATTTAGAGTGAAAACTCTAAGGGCCTAGAGCACTAAAATAAAGAATTGAACTTGCATTCATGTTTACATTTCTTGTCTAGCATATTTACTTTTCAAGTCATCATTTAAACTTAAAGATTAAAACGAGAGCTTATTTTCATATCACCTAAATAATTAACTCAAAGCCTACCTATTTCAACCTTAAAGTTGATTGTTGATTTAGAGTGAAAACTCTAAGGGACCTAGAGCACTAAAATAAAGAATTGAACTTGCATTCATATTTACATTTCTTGTCTAGCATATTTACTTTTCAAGTCATCACTTAAACTTAAAGATTAAAATGAGAGCTTGCATTTTCATATCACCTAAATAATTCACTCGAAGCCTACCTATTTCAACCTTAAAGTTGATTGTTGATTTAGAGTGAAAACTCTAAGGGGCCTAGAGCACTAAAATAAAGAATTGAACTTGCATTCATATTTACATTTCTTGTCTAACATATTTATTTTTTAAGTCATCACCTAAACTTAAAGATTTAAAACTAGAGCTTGCATTCTCATATTTAAATTTAAAGCTTTGCATAGCATACTTATGTTTTTCTTGCCATCACCTTATAATGCCAAGATTAAAAATGAAGCTTGCATTGCATGTTTAGAATTATGCTATCACTTGATTAACCTTGTGCTCAAGACTCACCATTTCAACTCACTTGAGAATTTTGACTTATGGAATATATATCTTATTAAATGTAGACATCCTTTTATTAAGCTCTCTAATTTTTGCTACTAATCTAAGGTTACTTATTGTGTTGCCATAAGAATACGAATTAAAGTACTTATCCTATAAATTGTTGTGATTTCCCATATGCTTGAGGAATTATGTGAAATTGAGTACTTACATGTTTAGTTATTTGATTTTGAATGAATATGGCATGTTACAATTTCACTTGGAATATCTTAAAGTTGCATAGGTTCAAAAGAGCATAGGAAAAATATATGATATGGTTATGGCTTTGCATCTTAACATAATATGCTAATATAAAGGTGACATAAAAATATATGGAAATGATCCTCTAGACTCTCCGAATTAAAGGTTATGAGAGGTGATCCAATGAGAAAGTGATCCTTTGGACTCCCTGAATTAAAGGTTATGAAAGGTGATCCTATTGCCCTATCCTGCACTCTAAAGTTGGGTGTTAACTTATCATAGGATAAGATTATGCTAGTGACGACTAGTGAAGTATGAGCTCATAACCTAGAACTCTCAAAAGGCGACAGAAATAGGGTGGCCCTAAATGAGAGAAAGAACTAATCTAAGTCACCTAAAAGATAAGTGGAAGAAAGTCATGTTATAATTATTATGATCCATGAGTATTTTTTTATGATTGAAATTAGTATATCATACCTTGCATTGCCATGCATTTCATGATAAAGTATGTTGCATTCATGACATCCAAGATGCATACTAAAATAAATGGGCCCAGTAAATGGGCCTCAGTAAATGGTACTTTAGAACTTTAAAATTGAACTTTATGCATGTCCACCTTTTTACAAAGAAAACGAGGTTCTTGAGGACGTAGATGATGACACCAAGAGAGGACATACCTTACTGAGATTCTTTATCAAGTTTCTCACTCCCTTATCTTTTCTTTCCATCACGTCTTTGGAGGACAATGACGTCTTCGTGATTTACATTGATGCGCCGACATGAAAGCTTCATTTTGACGCCACACACCAGTCGTACCATTTTATGGGTCGTTGTTCCGTTCGCATGTTCATATTTCTTGATCGCCCGTTTACCAGCCAGTTACCAACTTTCGTTCTCGCGACTTCGCCCTTTACCGACGACCTACTCTTTGAGCACACATGCCCTCAAGGAGAGCGTGTCTCTGTCATATCCCTGATGTTGCCTCCGCCACTGCGCCTACAGAAGTCGTTCCCCACTCATGCCCGACTCATTCTGAGTGACCCCTCCGAGACAGACATCCCATCCATGGGTTCCTCGCCCACCGTACCCATGGAGTTAGGTGCGAGCATTCTTGACATAGCCACTTCAGAGAGGCAGGATGAGCATGGTGCCCCGTCGTGGAGCACATGCCCAACCCTCTCACCGCTTGGCCACCACGGCTAAATTGGCTCAGTGGATTGGGTATGTACCTCCTTTGATGGGCAGGAGTAGAGCCGGCATGACTCTAGTGCACACACACGTACATGTTTAGGATAGCCTTATTTTGCTTTTAGGGTTATCTATTTTAAATGCACCGTTGTAGATGGGAGATTCTTATGTATTTTCTTTATGTTTCCTCATGTTATGCACGATGAGTATTCTTAACGCTACTACTTGTCTGATAACTATTTATATGTATAACTGATGTTGTTTTATTTATGGTTTTATGTTTCAGTTGATATGTCATGATTTCCCCTATTGATTATTTCAAGGCAACGATGTAGTTTACTTTATACGTGCGTATGGCTCACGTTTTGTTTTTCAAAGAAAAATTTTACCAATATTTTCTTAAGTATTTTCTAAAACCAAGTTAAGAATTGAGACAAAAGAGTAATAACTAATAATTAACTTGAATACATCCTAGGTGTATTGAGTTAAATATTAGGGTGTTACATTGTCTCCCTTACAATTTTAGGTCCTAACATACTTGGTCCACCAGGTTTATACAAACACAAAGGGGATTGACACCTTCGTCTATATAAGGCCCCATACGGTGCCATACCGATTCTTAAATGATAACTGTTGTTATATGTAAACTCGATTAATGGCAAGTATTTATCCAGCTCCTCTTCTCGTTTCAAAACATAGGCTCTCAACATATCTTCTAAGGTTTGTATGGTCCTTTCCGATTGCCTATTCGTTTGAGGGTGGTAGGCCGTGCTCAAGCATAGTTTTGAGCCAAATGCCTTCTGAAAGGCTCCCTAAAACGTGATGTGAATTGCGGATCACGTTACGAGATTATCGATCAACGCATTCCATGCAACCTTATAATCTCTTGGATATACAACTGAGCTAACTTGTCCAATGAGTTTGTCACCTTAATGGATAGAAAGTGAGCCGACTTCGTTCGCCGATCCATAATCACCCATATGGCATCATGGCCAGCTTGGGTCTTGGGTAACCCGTATGAAGTCCGCTGAGATACTATCCCTATAACACCCTAATATTTAACCCAATACGCCTAGGACGTATTAAGATTAATTATTAGTCATTACTTCCTTTGAAACCTCGTTTGTAAAATAACTTAGCGGAAAATACGGGTAGAATTTTTTTTTTAAATGAGTTGCGTAAAACAAAGTGCAAGACATTACGAACAATGAAACGTAAAGCGGAAGAATAGATAAAGCATACAAAACAAAAACAATAAAGAACACCTCAATCATGAAAACATCCATCATAATATTAATTACCATAGTTTAGTAAAATCATTGAAATATAAATGCATAAAGTCTTACCCATATAAGTGGGCAGAGCTTAGGAGTCCAAAGACTTTTAAAATACAAGAAAACATAGAAAGCTAATACATGGAAAAACCCTCAAAAGATACTACTAGCTAACAGCAACCCTCCTCTCTAAAAGCCTACAGAAGACGCTCTCCTCGGACGGGGAGATGTAACCCGCAAACTGCCGAAGCCCTGGATGCATGCAAATGGAAGGGTGGACGAGCATGGCCTCCTCGGACGTGGACGCATCTCAGAAAACGAACTAATCTCCGTGTGTCCCGTATCCTCAACCCCTCCCGATGTCCATGGGTCCAGCAAGGGCAGATCCCTCCGAAAAGGATGAGAAGAGGGATCCTCAAACGGGTCGGTTCTCGGAATGCCTTACGAAAAGACGTGTAACGCCTAATTTTTCCTAATTTTTCCTGTCATTAATTATGTCGAATTACCGTAGGTAAATATTATATAAAATTTGAGACCAAACAATCCTTAATAAAGGAATATAACGTTAGAAGAGAAGTTAGGAGCAATTCGTGCAAGTATTGCAAACCCCAATTTTCTAGTGTAAAATGACCAAAATGCCCTGAGGTTATTTTACTCAGAAAATGAGGATCGTGGGCCCCACCCGTCCTCAGAGGGATGTTTTGATGTTAATAAGGGATTGTTTATGTTATGTGTGTTAATAAAGGAGAAGAATCCTACTTTTAACTTCGACGAAATGACCAAAACGCCCTTGCGCCTGTTTTATTCAATTGCATGTTAAGACTGGCCCAAACCTCACTAAAATGTGTTAAAAGGTGTTTTTAAGCCATGATTAACCATTGGTTAAGCTCAGGTGGTCTCGGGCAATTTTAAGTAAAATGACCGTTTTGCCTGTCTTTGTGAGTTTTACAAATTTTGAGATTTTTCATTCGTCTAACTAAACCTAAGCAATATTAGTCTCAAATTAAAGCTTATTAAATTCTAATTATTAATCTAGAGTCAAAATTATTTATTTAAATTGATTAGAACCTAAAATTGCTTAAAACACTCAAATTGCTTACTAATTCACCTAAGCCCTTAATCGTAAATTCTCTAAATTGCATGAATACCTTGCCTACACCTAAATAATACATGGAACACACAAAACCCTCTTCCATGAGGCTGTAATGCACGAAATAATGCAGCCATAATACACCAAAAAATTGCACTAAAACATAATGCCAAAAATCACCATAAAACAAGGAACTTTGAAACATGATTCCATGTTTTAAGCCACCAAACAAGATGATTTTTCCTTCCTTGTCTCCTCCTCAAATTGAGTCAGATTTTCCTTCTCCTCTTGTCCATTCATGAGCTTGAATTCTTCTATAAATAGGCATGCTTAGAAGTCATTAGAGACTTGCTCAAAAATTTCACAACTTCAAGTTTTTCCTAAGCTCAAAAACTTTCTTTCTTTCTT
Organism: Dalbergia oliveri; assembly: GCA_030441495.1. Taxonomy (NCBI): domain Eukaryota; kingdom Viridiplantae; phylum Streptophyta; class Magnoliopsida; order Fabales; family Fabaceae; genus Dalbergia; species Dalbergia oliveri. The sequence goes on from JAMLFY010000831.1 coordinate 11,103, forward strand.
CCCCCTTGGCTGAAATTCTTTCTTCAAACTTTCAAGAATATTTTCTTTCATTTCACTCCAAGAAACCAAGTTCTCTTCCTTTCCTTCAAATCAGATTAGGTAGGGAGTTGTTTTTAAGTTTATTTATATGTTTTGCTAAGTGTTGTTCTTGGTTCAAAATGATGATTTCATGGATTTTCTCTAGTTTTTCCATTTGGTTTTCTTCTTCCTTTTTCTTTAACCAATTCGGCCATATGGCCTAGGTGGGACTAAGATGATGGCTTGATGATGAGGACCTTGAAGGTGGGTTGTGAATCCATCACAAGTTAGGCCTCTAAAGCTTGAAAGTTCCACTTGATGCAAAACTTTAAAGAATGATGTTTTTATGATGATTTTATGATCTTGAGTTTAGAATTTGAAAGATGTATTTCTCACTTTGTCTTGTTAAGATATATATATTGAATTTGTATTTCTATAAAGTCTTGAAGGAGCTCTAGTAAAGAAATCAAATGAACTTACATCCATGTTTAAGTTTTTGTCTTGCATAATCATGTTTACTTTCTATGTCATCACTAAAATTTCAAGAATGAATAAATGGACTTGCATACTCATGTTTAAATTTCCAAGTTTGCATTTCATGTTGTCACTTAATCTCTAAAGATAATAAAAAATTTGCATCTCATATTTATTTTTGTTCTCACTTTATTTTATAATGGCTAAAAGAATCAACGCATGACATGTTTATTTTTATGTCATCACCTAAAGATCCTAAGCTCAAAGACTTACCCAAGTATCACAAGCAAAGAAATAAGATTATTGGAGTTAAAGAATTGATTCTTTAAGAAGTCTTGAGATTGGAGCTTAAAGAATGTAATAATAATTCTCTTCTCCCTTCACCGGTCCAATGCGGATACCGGCGCTCCGGTTTCTTAAGTTCTCTCCTTCCACTGGTCCTGTACGGACTACCGCGCTCAAGTTTCTTGCATCATGTTTATATTTCAAGCTCTTGCATCATGTTTAATTTTCAAGTCATCACCTTAAATCTTAAAGATAAAGAAATGGATTTGCATATCATGTTTATAATTCCAGTTATCACCTTACAATGACAAGATTAAAATGAGGTTGCATAGCATGTTTATGATTCTAAGATATCACATAAATCTCTTAAGCTCAAGACTTGCTCCTTTTATCTTAATTGATTTTAATTATGAAGATTCTTTCAAAAAGAATTAGTTTCTAAAAGAGTTTTACTTTGCAAGGATTCTACGGGAAACTAATATTTTATGTTCACTTAAAATGTGATTTTATACAATTATATGAGGTTCATGATTTGGCTTCTGATATGAGATTAGTACCAGTAAATGATGATGATTTAATATGTTTGAAGTTGTGATAATTATGGTTTATTGCTAAAGGAATGATTCTATGCATGTTCAAGATAAAACTAGCTTCCTAGAAAACCGTAAAAGCAAGATTTCTAAACTTTTGAGAATGAAATTTATGCATTCTGTCCGGACCTTTAGTGACCTTAAGAACCAGATATTATTATGTTTAGATAAGGGACAATGATTCATAATTGGTTTAATAATTAATTTTAGCATCATAGGGAAAAGGATAATGAAAAGGGTAAAAACGTAACTTCTAGCACACCATTAAAACTTAAGAACAACTTACTGTCTATGCTACCCCATATAGTCTAATAATGTTCTTAAGGCTTATAATTGATGGTAATAAATCCCTTAGATGCATAAGTAATTAGTTTGATAATTAAGGTTACCCAATTTTAGAGTCGGTTATTTAAGGGAGCTTTACGTGAAAATTTTAGATGACATCTTTTGATGCTTTGGAATGTCAGTTTATATGATGATGTAATGCCTACTAAGAATTTGATATTATTGAATGATTTCATGGCTTGCATGTTATAATTGCTATTGCAAACAATGAGAATGTTCATGCATCTTGATGATTATGATATAACATGCTAAGACTTAATGGTGACTTAAACTCATGAGGAAATGATCCTTTGGAGTTATTAAAACTATAGGTGGTGAAAAGGTGATCTTGAGAAATTGATCCTTTAAGACCCATCAACTGAGGCGGTGAAAAGGTGATTCTTGCCCCTAGCCGTTCTCTCAAAGGGTAGAATAGGGATTTTAACTTATCAAAAGGGATAAGTATATGCTAGTGACGACTAGTAAGGTATGAGCTCATAACCTAATACTCCCAAAAGGGTGGAGTATAGGGTGGTCCCAAGGAAAATAATGATGATGATGACAAGATTTTATCACCTAGGACACTAAAGGAATGAAATATGTGCACCATGTCTTGTGCATAGCTATTATGGTATGATGTTCTTCTGTTCATAGCATTTTATGAGATGATGATGGGAAATATGATGTTCTTCTATGCATAGTATTTATGATATGATGATAAGGAATATGATGTTCTTCTATGCATAGTATTTATGATTTGATGATGAGAAATATGATGTTCTTTTATGCATAGTATTTATGATATGATAATGAAGAATACGATGTGTTGATAAAAGGAAAAGTTCATTATAAACATGACATGCTAAGTTTATGATGCATTATAAGACGCATGATTAAAACCGACGAACCTCGGTAAAGTATATTTTCAAACTTAATAAATCAATCTTAGCATGCTCACTATTTCATAAAAATCAATGATTATGCGACGTAAACCGCGGGTGAACAGAGAGATTATCATCGATGGAACTCCATGTAACCTTACTATCTCTTGGATGTACAACTGGGCCAACTCTCAGGGAAAAGGTCATCTTGATGGGTAGGAAATGGGCCGACTTGGTTAACCTGTCCACTATTACCCAAATAGCATCATGGCCGGCTTGGGTCCTAGGTAGGCTGGTCACAAAATCCATAGATATACTATCCCACTTCCATTCGGGGATAGGTAAAGGTTGCAACATTCCTGAAGGCTTTTGGTGCTCAATCTTCACCTTTTGACGACTAAGCACTTACTAACCCAGGTTACTATGTCCTTCTTCAATTGGGGGCCACCGGAACATCTTCTTTAATCTTGATACATCGTGGTGGCACCAAGATGGATAGTGAAGTGGCTTTTATGGGCCTCCTCCAAGATACTCTCTCGGAGGTCACCATCTTGCGGTACACAAATCTGCCTTCAAACCTCCATAAACCATCTGTTCCTTGCTCAAAACCCTTAAGCTTTCCAGCCTTTACCGCCTTGAGGGTTTCCCTAAACTCCTCATTTTCTACTTGTGCCATCATCACCCTCTATTTAAACCCACTTGTTGGGTAAGATGGCACATCTCACACTCTTTCTAGACACTGACATCCCCAAATTCATGTCCCTAAACTTCTCTATTAGCTCAACTTCCTTGACCATCATGTGGGATAAGCGTGACCATCATGTGGGATAACGTTAATGATTTTTGACTCAAGGCATTGGCGACCACATTGGCTTTGCCAGGGTGGTAACTTAAACTGAAATCATAGTCCTTTAAAAACTCCATCCACCTCCTTTGCCTCATGTTTAACTCCTTTTGATCAAAGAGATGCTTAAGACTCTTATGGAGAAAACTTCAAACCTTATTCCATACAAGTGATGCCTCTAAATCTTTAAGGCAAACACTATGGCGGCTAATTCTAGGTCATGGGTAGGTAGTTAACCTCATGTGGCTTGAGTTCTAGATGCATAGGCTACCACTTGCCTATTTTCATCAACACACAGCCTAAACCCTTTCCAAAGCATCACAATATACCTCGAAGGGTACATTGAGGTCGGGTGAAACAAGACCCGGGTTGAGGTCAACCTTTCCTTTAACTCTTGGAAGCTCTTCTCACAATCGGACTCCATGAAAATGGGTGTTCTTCCTAGTTAGCTTGGTTAAGGGAAGGGAAATTTGGGAAAATCCTTTAATAAACCTTTGGTAATAGCTTGCTAATCCCAAAAAGCTCCGTATTTCCAGGTGGAATGCTCGTCTATCCCAATTCATCACGGCTTCTATCTTACTAGGGTCAATAGCTATACCTCCTTTCGATACTACATGCCAAAAACTTCACTTCCTCCAACCAGAATTCACACTTAGAAGAGCTTAGCATATAACTTCTTCTCCTTCAACACATCTAAAACCAACCTTAGGTTACTTTCATGCTCCTCGTGAGTCTTTGAATAGATGAGTATATCATGTAACACCCTAATATTTAACCCAAACGCGCCAAGGTATCAAGATTAATTATTAGTTATTACTTCCCTTTAAATTCATTTACAAAATACTTAGCGGAAAATATAGGTAAATTTTTTTTTTGAAATGAGTCATGTAAAATAAAGTGCGAGCCTTTGCATGTAACATAAATGAAATGTAAAGCGGAAGAATGAACTAAATCATACAGAACATAAGCAATAAAAGATACTTCAATCATTAGGATAAACATCATAATATTAGTCATAATCGTTTAGTACATAGCCACTGGAATATAAAAGAAACATAAAAAGTCTTACCCATATAGTGGGCAGAGCTTGCAGTAAATAACAGAAATAAGAACATAACGACAAATACATGAAAACAACCCCAAAAGATACTCCCAAGCTAGGACACTCCCTCTCTTGAACTATGGATGATGCTCTCCTCATTTATCGGTGGCACAAACCCAATGACTGGGCAAGCTCCTCGGATGCATGAAGACGAAGCGACAGACATGCCCTCCATGCGTGGGCGCATCTCTGGACGTCGTGCTAACCTCCGCTGCGTCCTGCTCCTCGCTACCCATCCGGATATCCAGTACAGTGGCGGGACCCTCCGAGAAAGGATGAGAAGGAAGATCCTTGACGGTCGGTCTCCGACGTCGGGCGAGGCACGTACTGGGGTAACCTCGCCGCTCAAGATGGGGGCATGACGGTTCTGCTCGTCTCGGGGTCGCGTCCTCTCAAAATCATGTCATCGCCAAAGGGGAGGTCGGGTGAAGCGGAAACTGAGAGGAAAGGCAAATGGGCGTCCCATGTATGCAAAAATGCGTATAGCACATGACCCTTGAAATGGTATGACTGATGATCCGGGTCAAGTGCAGCTCCCATACGGGCGCATCAACAATCACGAACGACGCCATCGCATGGAGACGTAACGGAAAGGAAACAAGAGAGGTGAGAATCTTGCTAAAGAATCTCGAGGAAATCCTCTATCCTAGTGTCATCGTTTACGTCCCCAGGAACCTTGGGTTTATTATGAAAAGGTTAAGCATGCATAGGTTCATTATGAGGTTTTCATAAAAGATTTATCCAAGGTCCATGTCTTTTATAATGAATCTTAATGCATGTATGCAACATAATAGTTCATGGATGCATGGCAGTACTTTAGGCAAACCAAACAATAATCAAACAACATTTAAGTGGCATGAAACTTTTCTGAACATCTTTCCTTCATCTTAATCTTGTGACACCAAACATAATAGTAACCGCACCCCTTAAACTAGGCTATGAGCTCATACCTTAACTAGTCGTCACTAGTTCTTACTTATCCTCTTGATAAGCGAATCATAAACATAATCATAATCATAATCATAATCATCATAATCCCGACTCCCAGAGTACGGGTAGGGGCCTAAGGATCACCCATCATGGGACTTTTTCCTTCTTCGAAACGCATCGACTGGTTAAGACCGCGACTTTGTCCGCTTTGGCAGGCTAATGTCTATGCCCTCACGGTTTTACCTTCTCCTCTGAGAGAGGAGAAGTACGTCTCGATGTGTCACCTTAAACATCATAATTTCACAAAAACTTTCTTACTCTCAAATTTGACGGAAATTCGCGGCATAACAGCTACTCTCCGAATTTCCTCAAATTTGAGTCATGCCACATAATCTCAATCTCATGCATCATTTTCATGGAACTTTCAAATCAATAACTTTCTAGTTCACATGAGCATATTCCTCAATTTATTCATGTTTCGAAACCTCATGCATCTTAAATACGCACAACACTTCATCATATCATCATAACAATTATTCACATAAGGTTTCATACTTGAAATGTAATCATATTCACATCATTAAGAATATACTCTCTCGGTCTCATGCTCACATCACACCTCCTATCTCATGGTGTCTTATGCTGGCCCTTCGGGTCTTGAATTCTCTTCTAGCAATCTTATCACCCATTGCGAAGTCTTTATCATATCTAGGGGAATTGTTCTTTATAGTTCTTCTAACATCATGCTCACTAATTCATCCAGACAGCATTATATAGATTACTCATCAAGATCATTTATTTCAACTACGGGATTCTAGAATCTATGCCTTAAACTCTTTTCTAAGTTATATCTCCGCCTGGTTCTATGTTCAACTCCTAGGCATAATCACCAATTATGTACCATCTTCCTTAAGCTCAATTATGCTGGAACAGAAGTTATTATTCTTGTCCAAGTGCTTTAAGATTCTAGTTCTAATTCCTTCCTATTTGTTTAGTCTTTACTATCTTCCAAAATGTTCCTCACTTCGCTCAGCATAACATTATGCATTCTAACTCCTTAAATAGAATTTATATGGCCAACAAGATAAAACAACCAAGAGTATGTGTCATGATTAATCACATAAAATCATATCATAAGTGCATAAGAGTTACTAGTCTTTTTCTTGGAATAATTTCATAAGCAAAAGGGTGTTCTGGTAATCGATTACATGTGCCTGTAATCGATTACCAGACTAAATTTCATTCCTGAATTTGAAACAACAGGGTAATCGATTACATAGTAATGGTCGGATTACTTAGGGTTAAAGTATGTTTAGGAAAATAAAGAACATAGGAGTAATCGATTACACTCCAAATAATCGATTAAGAGTTTTAAGACAGGTTCTGGGCATGAAGAATAGCCTTGGTAATCGATTACATTGTCTCTGGTAGTCGATTACATGAGAACCAAAAGTCTTCAAAAAACCCCTTGGTTCCATCGATTACATAAGCTTGTAATCGATTACCAAATCCAATTTGAGAAAACATGATTTTTGACACATTCCAAACTATTTAAACACCTTGAGACCTCCTAAAAATTTCCAACATTTCTGAAAATCATTCCATCCATTTTACAAAATCAAACCTTCATTGTATCATAGTAAAACACATCCATTTCCTTTTCATCAAAGTTCCCTTTGAAGATACTTAGGGCAAGTCTTTGAGCTCTAGAGTATTTAGGTGATAACATAATCTTAAACAAGCTATGCACTTCATTTTACTCTTCATTAAAAAGTAAAGTGAGAGCATCAGTAAATATGAGATGTAACCTCATTATTATCATTAAGGATTAAGTGATGACTTGAAATATAAACATGAAATGCAAGCTTGGGAATTTAAATATGGTAATGCAAGTTCATTCATTTATCTTTGCGAAATTAGTGATGGCATCAAAGTAAACATGATATGCAAGACATAAACTTAAACATGAATGCAACTTATTTATCTTAACTAGAGCTCCTACAAGACTTTAGAGGAACATCAATAGCCTCAACCCAACATGTATCTTAACAATGGAAGATGAGTTTAGAGTTCTTGACACCAAGTCTTCAAAGAAGTCTTTGGTTTGAACTTCATCATCAAGCTCAAGAAAATAGATTAAAACCAAAATCATCAACACTTCAACAAAACCAACATAAATAGAACTACTCATATTCTTTATTTTATTGCTCATGGGCTTCAATCTAGAGTACAACTCTTAGAACGGCCGACCAACTTTAAGGTTGGCAAGGGTAAGCTTAGAGCTTTTTCAAATCATGTGATTAATTTTCTTTATCAAAACTTTGTGATCTACTTAACATTTTTAGAAAACTTTGTTCAAGCCAAGACAAAGGAAACCAAAATCATTTGGAGAGAAAAAGAAAGAACCAAAAATGAAACCAAAGAAAAGGAAAGAAGCACAAGCATGTATGGTCCAAGACCAAGTGGTTCAAGCTTCAGAGGTTTCTCACATGACAAAAACAAGTCATTATCTTGAAACCTCATCATCAAGCTCATGTTCATAAAATGGCCTCTTGGCCAAAATGAAAGAAAAGGAAAGAAAAGAGTTTGAACCAAGAGAAACTAGAACTATCTTTAAAGAAAACAAGTGAAACTTTAAAACAAACCCCTACCTAAGGAAGTCTTGATGAGAGGAAGGAAAGCTTTGTTTTCTTGAGAGGAAAGAGAAGGAAATCCTTCTTGAATCCTTGCTAAAACACTTCGGCCAAGGGAAGGAAAGGAAGAAGAGAAAAGGTTTCTTTGAGGCTGAAGAAAGAAGGCTTTGAGTTGGCAAAGTATGTAAACATTTGAAAGAGTTTTCAAGCTCACCTATTTATAGAAGAATGAAAGCTTGTGGGTGGCTTGGGAGGAGGAGGAGTGCGGCAATTGAGAGGAGAGAAGGGAAAATATCTCTTGGCCAAGGCATGGTCTTAGGCATGGTGTTGGGCATGGGCAAGGTATGGGTTTGGGTATGGGCTAAGGCATGGGCTTGGAGTGCAACAAAAATCAACATGTGGCACCATTTTAGGGGAGATTTTGGCCAACACATCAGCCAAGGGGGAAGGGATTGTGTTCATGTAATTGTGGTTTAAGGATGTGTTTAAGTGTTTCTTTGATTAAGCTCTTGATTTGGAGTTTGTAAGAAGGTGTTTAGGTGAGGTAATTGGGTAATTAGGAAGGTTAAGACTTGATTAGGGAGTGGTCATACTAGATTCACAAATTAAATTCTTTTTTTAGTCAAATGAGGTATGGCACAATTCCTTAATTTAAGGAAATTGGAGAGAGAAAACACTATTCAAGATTCCATGACTAGGAATCTTGAATTAAAGAATGCAATTAGAGTTTATCTAAGCAATCTTAGGTTCTAATTAACCTTAATAAACTATTTGACTCTAGATTAATTATCGAAATAAATTAATCTTCGATTAGAAGCCTAATATTTTAGGTTTGCTTTGCGTTAATTAGGCTCATGTCATGTTCTGGGCAAAATGGTAATTTGCACTAAATGCCCGACCTTCAGAGCTTTAACTAAATCAAACATTACTTAAAAACATCATTCTAAACTTCCTGAAAAATTCGGGCTGAAACGGCACCTTTACCCGTAGAACACCAGGGGGGTATTTTGGTCATTTTGAGCCGAAAGTTTAGAAAACGGAATTTCACCTCGATATCATTCATAACAATATAATCCCCTTTAAACATCGAGTTGACCCATTCGAGGATTGCCGGGCAAGTCCTTTAATTCCGGGTAAAAATGACCTCAGGGGCATTTCGGTCATTTGTACTCTAATAGCAGAAATTGGGGCGTTACATTACTCCCCTCCTTAAAAAGAAATTCATCCTCGAAATTCGTTACCTTAGAAAAGCTGGGATGCCTTGTCCGCATCTCGTTCCAGCTCCCATGTATACTCCTTCCGTCTTGTCTCGTCCCACGCGACCTTCACCAAAGGAACGGGACTTGTTCCTCAAGACCGCTTGACACCTCGATCCACGATTCTCATTGGTGGAGGATTGAAAGTTCAGGTCCTCCCTTAACTGTACATGTTCTGGCTCTTAACACATGGCTAGGGTCGGATTAAATTTTCTAGCTTGGAGACGTGAAAGACGTCATGAAGTTTATTCGCAGATTTGGAGGTTGGGCTATTTTGTAGGCAACTGTCCCGACTCTCTCTGAAGATTTCAAAAGGTCCAAAGAAATGGGACTCAATTTCTGACTTTCATGGCTCTACCTATGCCTTTAGTGGGGTAATCCTTAAGAAAACATTCTCGCCTTCTTGGAATCCAACGGCTTTCGCCGCTTGTCCGTATAGCTCTTTTGTCGCTTTAAGGTCAAGAGATTCTATCCTTGATCATTCTTATTTGCTCGTGGTCTCCCTCACTACATTAGGATCCCAAAACGCTACTGTCTTCGGGATCATGCCAATGCAAAGGCGACTGGCACTTCCTTCCATACAAGGCTTCTACGTCCACCTGCAAATACTCGCATGATAACTATTGTTATACGCGGACTCGATAAGCGGAGGGTACTTATCCCAACTCCCTTTATCCAAAACATATGCTTTCAACATGTCTTCCAATGTTTGGATAGTTCTTGATTGTCCATCCGTTTGAGGGTGGTAAGTGCTTAAACACAAGCTTGAGCCAAACGCCTTTTGAAAGGCTCCCAAAAGTGCGACAGATTCTCGATTTGAGAGATTATCGTCGATGGAATTCCATGTAACCTCACTATCTCTTGGATATACAACTAGGCTAACTGGGAAAAGGTTATCTTGATGGGTAGGAAATTGGCCGAGCTCTGGTTAACCTGCCACTATTACCCAAATAGCGTCATCGCCTGGGTTCTAGGTAGGCCGGTCACAAAATCCATGGATATGCTCCACTTCCATTCGAGGATAGGTAAAGGTTGCAATATTCCTGAAGGCTTTTGGTGCTCTTCACCTTTTGCAGACTAAGCACTTCTAACCCAGGCTACTACGTCCTTTTTCAATTGGGGCCACCAAAACATCTTCTTTAAATCTTGGTACATCTTGGTGGCACCAGGATGGATGGTGAAGTGGCTTTTATGGGCCTCCTCCAAGATACTGTCTCGGAGGTCACCATATTGCGGTACACACATCCGCCCTTCGAACCTCCAATTCCGTTGCCCTTGCTCAAAAGCCTTAAGCTTTCCAGCCTTAACCGCCTCAAGGGTCTCCTAAACTCTCATTTTCTACTTGTGCCATCATCACCCTTTGTTTAAACCCACTTGTTATCGTAAGATGATACATTTTTACACTCTTTTCTACATTGACATCCCCAAATTCATATCCCTAAACTTCTCTATTAGCTCGACTTCCTTGACCATCATATGAGATAGGCACAATGACTTTCGACTCAAGGCATCGCAACCACATTGGCCTTGCCTGGGTGGTAACTTAAGCCAAAATCATAGTCCTTTAAGAACTCCATCCACCTTCTTTGCCTCATGTTTAGCTCTTTCTGATCAAAGAGATGCTTAAGACTCTTTTGTGGTTGGAGAACTTAAAACCTTATTCGTACAAGTGATGCCTCCAAATCTTAAGGCAAACACTATGGCGGCTAACTCTAGGTCATGGGTAGGGTATTAACCTCGTGTGGCTTGAGTTGTCTAGACGCATAGGCTACCACTTGCCTATTTTGCATCAACACACAGCCTAATCCCTTTCCCGAGCATCACAATATACCTCGAATGGTACATTAGGGTCGGTAAAACTAAAACTGGGGTCAAGGTCAACCTTTCTTTTAACTCTTGGAAGCTCCTTTCGTAATTGGGATTCCATGAATGGGGTGTTCTTCCTAGTTCAGCTTGGTTAGGGGAAGGAAAATCTGGGAAAATCCTTTAACGAACCTTCGGTAATAGCCCGCTAATCCCAAAAGCTCCGTATTTCCAGATGCGGTGGTCGGTGTAACCCAATTCATTACCGGCTTCTATCTTACTATGGTCAATAGCTATACCTCTTTTTGATACTACATGTCCCAAAAACTTCACTTCCTCCAACCAAAATTCACACTTTAAAGAGCTTAGCATACAACTTCTTCTCCTTTAACACCTCTAAAACCAACCTCAGGTGACTTTCATGCTCCTCGTGATTCTTCGAATAGATGAGTATGTCATCTATATGAAAACTACCATGAACTTATCTAAAATAGGGTATAAAGATCCTATTCATGTAGTCCA
>JAMLFY010000832.1:0-22748 GCA_030441495.1 Dalbergia oliveri
ACACCTTTCTTCCTAGGAACCTACCGATGCGTGAAAGAAGTGGCATATATGTCTTCATTACACAATTATAGACAAAAGATTAATAAAATATGTTTTTATAAATAAACATAAAATTGTAAGTTTTAAGTTATTCCTTGTACTGTATGTGCTTGTTATTATATGTGAATGTGAATAATAAGAGAAAGATAATTAACAATTGAAAGTCACTACTGTGAATGATCCTAAGGTAAGCATAGTGACTTACCCCTATGTACCCATTCTTTCAAGGATGATACTAAGGCAAGTATATGACCCTTCTTATGTTTCAGAATAAGCTCGTATCCTTTTTTTTAGGGCGGTAATAGGTTATATGTTATTAGACAGGTGGATGTATAAGCCTTTGGTTATGAAAGATGTTGTAACGCTTGTGAATGCATAAGCTTTGGTTATGAGCAATGTTAAAAGATGAAAGATAATAAAGTTCAAGATGTATATGCTAAAGATGATAAAGTACAACAAGATACATGAATGATTAAATATGTTGTGATGAGTTATTATCCGTTATATGTGATTTGCAATGTTCTTATGTATGCATGTTGTAACACCCTATATTTAACCTACACGCCTAGGATGTATTGATATTAATTATTAGTTATTACTCTTTTGTTTCATTCTTTAAATTAATTTTATCAAAATACTTAACGAGAAATATGGGTAAATTTTTTTTTGAAACATAAAACAAAACGTAAGCCACGCATGCTAACATAAACCGAATGTTAAGCGCCATTAAAGCAAATAGAGATGTATATGAATCATGCACATATACATTTCCAACACAGGCATTCATAAACATGAAACAAACTTATATTACATATCACAAGATAACATAGTTCATAATACATGAAATAAAATAAAGAGAGTCATATCTATAGTACTGGGCGGAGCTTTCAAATACATAAGTAAACAACAGAAAGAAAAGCACAAGAAAGTAGGAAATACATGGAGTCACAAAACACTAAAAGCCAACTACAATTTTCCCTCCCTAACCCTATGAGTGCTTAACCAAAAGTCACTCCTATCAAAAGATACAGCAAGAGAAAAAAAGGATCCTCATGACAACTTGGCACTCCTATGGGTCCTCCATCATGGTCTACCGCGGAACTGATCCTTCAACGAAGGGGTACATACCCAATGAACTGGGCAAGCTCCCTCAGGCATATGCAAGCGAAAAGGGGGACGAACATGGCCTCCATGGCGTGCATGTAGATCTCCCGTCGGGTTAGCCTGGGTTGGGTCACCATGTCCTCACCTGCCTTTACCCATGTCCATGGGTGCCGTGGGTGTAGAATCTCCGAGTATATGTGAGTGGGAGAGCTTGGATGGGTCGGTCTCCGAGTGCCTCGTATGGGAACATACTTCCAGAATCGCGAACTACCGAAAATGGGGGGCGAGCACGTTGAGTCCGCCCATCGCGGGGTCAAGAGCGCTCAAAGATCAAATCATCGCCATAGGGGGAGGTAGGGTAAACCTAAACCTAGATCGGAAGGCAAAAGGCATCCCATATAAGCAAAAATGAATAGCACAGTGACCCTCAAAGTGGTAAGAGTAGTGGTCTGGGTCGTAGTGCACCTCCCATACTAGAGTGTCAATGAAGATCACGAATATAGCCATTGACCTTGAAGACGTGACGGAAAAAAAGAAAGATAGAGGAAGTGAGAATCTTAATAAAGAATCTCAGAGGGAAAACCTTCTATCCTAGTGTCATCGTCACGTCCTCAGGAACCTCCGTTTTCTTATAGAAAGGTGAACATGCATAAGGTTTGATTTTAGAATTCTAAAGTATCATTTACCGAGGCCCACTTAATTTTAGTATGCATCTTGGATGTCATGAATGCAACATACTTTATCATGAAATGCATGACAATGCAAATATGGTATGCTAATCCAATCATAAGAGATTGTTCATGAATCATAACAATCATAGCATGACTTTCTTCCACTTATCTTTTAGGTGACTTAGATTAATTCTTTTCTCATATAGGGCCACCCTATTTATCTCGCCTTTTGAGAATTCTAGGTTATGAGCTCATACCTCACTAGTCGTCACTAGCATAATCTTATCCTATGATAAGTTAACACTCGACTCTTGGAGTGTAGGATAGAGGGCAATGGATCACCTTTCATAACCTTTAATTTGGGAGTCTAGAGGATCACTTCCATATATTTTATATCACCTTAACCTTATTGGATTACCTCTCATAACCTTTAATTTGGAGTCTAGAGGATCATTTTCATGTGTTCTATATTACTTAGAGATACAATATATGAACATATAATCACAACTTATCATTTATCATTCCATACTCATAGAACATAGGCATGCTACTATCAACGTCATTTGAAAAGTAAACAAGTCTATACCCATGTGCAACATATAATAGAATACACATTGAATGAACCTAACATAACATATACAATTCATTCCAACATAATTCATTATTTAGAAACTAGTCATTCTACCTCTTTAATTTTAAATTGTCCTTATAAATAAATTATATTACCTTAGCAACATAATAACAAATCTTTTAGATTAATAGTAAAATTAGAGAGCTTAATAAAAATATATCCTTATTTAATAACATATATATGTTCCAAGAGTCAAAGTTTCTTATGTAAGTTGAAATGGTAGTCTTGAGCACTAAGTTAATTTTAGTGATGGCATAATTGTAAACATGTGATGCAAGCTTCATTTTTAGTCTTGGTATTATAGAGTGATGGCAAGAAAAACATAAATATGCTATGCAAAGCTTTGAATTTAAATATGAGAATGCAAGCTCTAGTTTTATATCTTTAAGTTTAGGTGATGGCTAGACAAGAATTGTAAATATGAATGCAAGTTCAATTCTTTATTTTAGTGCTCTAGGCCTCTTAGAGTATTTACTCTAAATCACATTTCAACTTTAAAGTTGAAATAGGTAGGCTTTGAGATTAACCATTTAGGTGATATAAAAATGCAGGCTCTAGTTTTAAATCTTTAAGTTTTGGTGATGACTTGAAAAATAAATATGCTAAACAAGAATTGTAAATATGAATGCAAGTTCAATTCTTTATTTTAGTGCTCTAGGCTTCTTAGAGTATTTACTCTAAATCACATTTCAACTTTAAGGTTGAAATAGGTAGGCTTTGAGTTAATTAATTAGATGATAAAGTAATCAAGAAAATGCAAAGCTTAAATATAAATATGTAATGCAAGGACTTGAAATATAGATATGAATGCATTTCTTTGAGTTCTAGGCTTAAGACTACCATTTTAACAACATACATTATCACTTGCTAAAAACTTTCTAAAAGTGAACTTTCAAGCTTTAGAGGTCAAATAAATGATGGTTTTGCATCCAATACCAAAGATCCTCATCATCAAGCCATGGTTCCTTCATCATATAGGCCACTAAGGCCGAAATCAAGAGAAAGAAAAGGAAGGAAAGAAAAGGAAGGAAGAAACCAAAATATAGAGGAAGAAGGAAGATTTCAACATATTAACATCTTGAAACAAAGAAAAGAATAGCAAACTTAAAACAACTCCCTACCAAAGTGTTTCTTTGCAAGAGAGAAAAAAAGCTTGAATCTAGGTTAGAATATGAAGAAAAATCTCCTCTTGGTGGCTTGATGGTTTCAACCAAGAGCAAGAAAAGGAGAGGATGAGTTTTGTCTTGAGAGTTTGAGCTTGGAAATGGAAAGGTTGTGTGTCTAGGAGGTGGTTTGAGGTGGTGGAGTGATGGTTCAAGGTGGCTTGTGGTGGTTTATGGTGGTGGAAAGAGTTTTTTGGTGGTGGAGAAGAACTTGAGGTTAAGAGAAACTAGAGAGTTTTTTGGTCACAAAACTAACAAAAAGCTAGTGGTAAAAATGTGAGATTTCTTTACATTTTGATATATATATCATAGGTTAAAATTTGAAATTATGTGGGTGCAAATGGAGTAGTGCTGCGGCACTTTGTGCAGCCATGCGGGAGAAAAATATCTCCTCAAAGTGTCATTCAAAGGTAAGGCTAGGTATGGTACAAAGTATAATTCAAGGCATGGCTCAAAGCATGGCTCTTTGTGTGTAAAATAAATCAACATGTGATGAATATGGGGAGGAGTGTCTTCGGCCACTATGCAGCTCAAGGGGAAGCAAAATGTGTCATCTAATTGTGGTTTAGAAGCGTGTTTAGGTGTATCTTTGATTAGGCTTTTGATTAGGAGTTTGTAAGTGAGTGTTTAGGTAAGGTAATGGATAATTAAGGATGTCAAGACATGATTAAGGAGTGATCTTGCTTTATTATTGAAATTAAAACTCATTTTATGTTAAAACCATTCACAAACATAATTCCTTAATTTAAGAAATTGGAGAGAAAAACACTATTTAAGATTCCATGATATGGAATCTTTGATTTTAAAAACAAAGATTAAAGTATATCTAAGCAATTTTAGGTTTTAATTAACCTTAATAAATTATTTTACTCTAGATTAGTAATTAGAATTTACTTAATCTTTAATTAGAGCCTAATATTGCTTAGGTTTTGTTAATCATATCATTAGGCCCAAAATACGCTTAGCCAGGGGCAAAACTATAATTTTTCACAAACACTGCCCACCAATGTGCTATACAATCATTATTAGTCACTTATAATTTAGCATTCCGAACTTCCTAATAAGTTTCTTCTGGTCTAAACAACACTTAATGCCGCATAAAATGGTATAGGTATTTTAGTCATTTTGAGCCGAAAGTTCGGAAAAATGGATCTTCTGCTATCAATCACAACACATTTAATCCCTTCAAGCATTGAGTTGACCCTTCAAGGATTGCCCGGCCACCATCTTCAAATTCGGGTTAAATGACCTCATGGGCATTTCGATTATTACACTCAAACATAAAATCCGGGTGTTACACATGTATGTTATCGTAGGTGTTATGTTTAAAACAACTTACTTTGATAACTAAGGGATATTTTCATACATAAAATTGAACATTATTGCATGCACACCTTTTATGATAAACTCGATGTGATGGAAATGTTATCAATGAAACCTTAGGTTCCTACTAGAAACATATTTTTCTCATTCCGTACTTTGATGCATTTCTAGATATAGATGATTTCAATGATTGTGTATGTGGACATGAGCAGGGTTTGATGTCTAGTACAATCATAATACAAGTAGCATGTTGATCACCACTAGGGCTATTGTTAGGGCTTGCATTTCTTCTAGTAGATCTTTTGGTTTTCTCAGTGTTTGGTCAAGAAATGCAATCCAACCAACCTTTTTGACAATATTCTTGGTGGGTATACATCTGAGTCTAAAGTAGGAAAAGGAACCGTTGGACGTTGAGTCATCTGAACGTGGTTTATTCTTACAATGTTGGTGAAGAAGAAGACCCATCCAAGAACTCCTACAACTTAGCAGATAATTTGGAAGTAGCTTTGGAAGTATTGTTTATTTCAACCTCTTCCACCATTAGCAGGATATGAGGGTTAGGATTATTTGGATTGCTTCCTGATGCTTAGGTATTTTATATTTAAGTACTTGATGTGAGAACTACTTTATTTCAATGAAAATTTATATTATTCAATTCTTCTGTTGTCTTTATACTTACCGAGTATGGGCTGAACTTTCAAGTTTTAAAAAGAAAAAATTATTACTATTTTCACATAAGTTATTTTCTAAAAGTGAAGCAAAGCAAAAGCATTAGTGACATTGGTAATGATAACCACATTACCACTTAAGAATGATGTCGTTTTATGAAGGTGTTACACTGGTCAATAACAAAAAATTGAAAATTTGAAACTTGGAAAAGTCAGTTGAAAAACCAGCCAACTACCCGATCAAAGTTTGATGGTCAATCGGTTTAGTGGAGAAAAATGGGAGCCTACCATTGAAAGGACATTGGCCATGTCGAACCACCAATATAGGGCATCAACTACTCTAATTGCCATAGAGGAAACTAGCCACTTGAACCACTGACGAGAGACACCCACTAGGGATTTGTTGTTATTGTCAATCGACAAAGAGGAGCGGTTATGGTAGCATATCCTTGTTGTTGCCATCAGGTTCAAGCATGCCACAAAATATGCAAGCCATTGTGCTTCTTAACTGGCTAATCAAGGTGCTTTGATGCTCAATAGAGAGAAGAGGAAGCATAGCGTGTGTTGGATGAAGGAGAGAGATAGGTGGTAGCTACAGCGAGTAAAGAGGTGGTTAATTATATAGATAGAGTTTCTTTAGTTATTGGGTATTAGGTCTAGTTGGTCCCTAACTTCCCTTTTTTAACAAAGGATAATAGTAGGTTCATAATTAAACCAAAAAAAAAAAAAACACAATACTAATAGTAATAGGCTCTTGAATAATTGCATAATACTTAACGAAAATTAGAATTTTCTAACTAATATATATATGTGTGTGTGTGTGTGTGTGTATAAACTAGGTTATGTTGTATGGTTTGGTTAATGTCTAATGCAATTTTTAATTATTTTATGAATATATTTTATTTTATATTTTTATATGTTTACATAAAAATGTATATTTTTTAATATATAGAAGTTATATTCAGCTGAACCTTTAGTGAAGCGCCTGAACTTTTAAACCAATACATCTTCCAGTTCAATGCTTGATCTAGTTTTCAAAACCTTGTTTTCGATGAGTTCTACCATGGGGACAGGAGAAGTTTGGATCCAAGACGGTCACAAAATCTTCCATCAAAATCTTAGATCGTATGGGTGATAATGATAGCACGTCAAATTTTTTTTAATATTATAGAAGTTAGCCATGAGATTGGCAAAATAAAAGTGGTGAATTGTATTTTGGCCCACATTTGTTTTTGTGAACTGATTGCTGGATTAGTGACTTAAAAAATTTGGGTTAATGTCTTATAGGTTTTTTAAAAACATTTATGTTGACCATTTAATTACCACCCCTCAGACCATTGGACGTCAACAACATCACACATGTAATTGTCGCTGCACTAATACGCTTTACCTGTTACTCAATATCATCTTCTTGGTGACACATACAATGTCAAAAAATGTTCGAGGAAAGGAAAGGAAAAAGCGAAAAGGGGGAGCACAGCCCTATAGCTTGAGTTTTCCAATGAGAATCCAAATATGATGATAGACTTATTTTACCTTGAGCTAGAGGTGGTGAAAACCAGTAAATTGATGGTGATATGGTCACTTGAGTCTATGGATGATCAATAAGTTGCTTTTATTTTTTATGTTTAATTATTTGTTTTTATATTGAAGAAACATTGTGTTCTTGGGTTTCATGGTGTGTGTTTGCTATGTTGTGGTATACTTATTAAATCTTGCTTGAGTTGAAGATGCCATGACTATGTCATTACTTTGAGTGATATTTTTTTGCAAGGGTGATCTGTGGTGGTAAGATATTTTTGGGGATGATGTTTTTTCTTTCTTGTTTTAGGGGAAGAGTAGGATTTAGGGAGAAGTTTTTTTTTATTGGCAGTGTTGATATTGGATTGGGTCGTAGCAGTGTTGGAGCTTAGTTGTGCTTTGGTAGGACATTGTAATTCCTTTGTGATAATTTGTAGTTATTATGTGCCTATTTCGAGCCTATTTGGTCACCCTTACCCGTGTTTTTTTTTTTTTTGGTTTTTATTTTACCAAAAAGACTATCATTTTATCGCGAGTGTAAGATTGAAAAAAAATTCTATTATGCTTGTTTGGACAAATGATGGTGCGTGTAATTAATTTGTGTAAGTAGTCAAACATGTTTTGAATTTGAATAACGATTTAAGGGATTTAACATGATTGAAATGAATAGAAATGGACCATGCAAATTAATGGGAGTCTAACATGATGATTACTATTATTTTAATTAAGTTAACGGAGAGAATTGAAATTGTTTTTAAAATTGTTTGTTACAATAGAAATTGAAGCGTGAAATATAAATATTTGATTACTAGTATTTGTATGTTAAATATTAATATATTACGTCTTTCTAATTTTTAATGTACGTTAAAAATTGACATGTATATCGATTAAGTATCACTGCAAACATTATAAAGATTTAATGTAACACCTAATAATTAACCCATACGCCTAGGTCGTATCTGATTAATTACTAGACTTTACTTTTGCTTCAGTTATTTAACCATACTTTGAAAATACTTAATGAAATTACGAGCCATTTTTTTTTAAAAATGATTGAAAACGTGAGCTCTTGCAGCGTGAATCATAATCGAGATAAAGCGAAAACCAACGGGCATATCATGAAAAACACACCATATTGGCTTCATCATATGACATCCATAATTACATAACACATAGATATTTTGCCTGCCAATAGAGTTAAGCTAGGATAGTCAATCAAACAAAACATAAATAGAATATGGATGGAAGAACATCCATTAAAGGTACCTAATAATAATAATACCCCAAAGATAGGGATAGATATCTGAGTTCACGTGCAAGGTTTAGCGATACATTTCTTCAAGGATGATAAGCTGGTTCACAAGCTCAAGTGTATCTACCAGGTGAGAGCATCAACGGAATCATGAACATCACATTTACTTTCTGAAGACGAGATGGAAAGAAAAAAAGAAAGAGGGAGTGAGAAACTTATAAAAGAATCTCAGGAGGGTACTCACCTCATATGCATCGTGTCATCATCATCGTCCTCAGGAACCTTGGGGTTATTATGAAATAGTGAGCATGCTAAGATTCATTTATTAAGTTTGGAAATATACTTTACCGAGGTCCGTTAGTTTTAATCATGCGTCTTGTAATGCATCATAAACTTAGCATGTCATATTTATAATGAACTTTTCCTATCATATATCTCACCATATCATAATAACATAGCTACGCATAAGACCACATCATATTCCTCATCATCATATCATAAATACTATGCATAGAAGAACATCATATTTCTCATCATCATCTCATAAATGCTATGCATAGAAGAACATCATAATCACATAATATGTTACTTAGTTCCTTAGGTGACTTAAGGTTACTTTCATCATCATTTTCTTGGGCCACCCTATACTCCACCCTTTTGGGAGTAATCTAGGTTATGAGCTCATACCTTACTAGTCATCACTAGCATATACTTATCCCTTTTGATAAGTTAAAATCCCAACTCTACCCTTTTGAGAGAACGGTTAAGGGGCAAGAATCACCTTTTCACCACCTATAGTCTGATGGGTCCAAAGGATCATTTCCTCATAAGTTTAAGTCACCATTAAGTCTTTGCATGTTATATCATAATACAACTCCTAATTCATAATCATCAGGATGCATAAACATTCTCATTGTTTGCAACAGCAACTATAACATGCAAACCATGAAGTCATTCAATGAAATCAAATACTTAATAAGCATCAAATCACTACATAGACTTATCATTTCAAACATCAAAGAGGCATCATCATAAATCCTCACCGAAAAGCTCCCTTAAACAACCGCAACTTTAGAATCAGGTAACTTCAATCATTATCTTACTTTCTTATGCATCTAAGGGATTCATTATCATTATTACCATTAATTATAACCTTCAAGTACATTATTAAACCACATGGGACAACATAGGCAGGAGGTTATATTTAAGGCTTTACAATGTGCTAGAAGTTGCATCTTTAACCCTTTCTTATTATCAGCTTTCCCTATGATGCTAAAATTAATTACTAAACCAATTATGAATCATTTTCACTTATCTAGACATAATAAAATCTGATTCTTATAGCTTTTAAGGGTTCTGGACAGAATGTATAAATTTCATTCTCTAGAGTCCTAGAAATCTTGCTTTTACGGTTTTCTAGGAAGCTAGTTTTATCTCTAACATGCATAGAATCATTCCTTTAGCAATAAACCATAATTATCACAACTTCAAACATATTAAACCATCATCATACAGTAGTACTAAACTCAGATTAGTGGCAGAATCATGAACCTCATATAATTGCTTAAAGTCACATTTCAAGTACACATGTGATACTAGTTTATCGTAAAATATTTGCAAAACCTCAAACTTCTTTAGAAACTAATTCTTTTTGTTAAACTTGAAAGAAATCATAGGACTTTAGGCCTTTCTTAATCATGAGGCCAATTTATACATTGAAAGAATGTTCATGATTAAAATTTTCACTTAAGATAAAAGGAGCAAGTCTTGAGCTTTAGAGATTTAGGTGATAACTAGAATCATAAACATAATATGCAAATCCCTTTCTTTATCTTTAAGATTTAAGGTGATGACTTGGAAATTAAACATGATATGCAAGACTTGAAATTTAAACATGATGCAAGTGCTTGAAATAAATAAGAAACTGGAGCGGCTAGTCCGCATTGGACCAGTGGAGAGAAAGAATCTTAATAAAAGAAAAATAAGAAACCGAGCGCGGTAGTCCGCATCTGACCGTGAAGAGAGAAGAGAATTCTTATTACATCTTATTAAGCTCCAAACTCAAGACTTCTTAAAGAATGAATTCTTTGACTCCAATAATCTTAAGGAAATTGAAAGTGAGCTTTAGAGTTCTTATTACCATGGTTCCAACTTTGCTTGTGATACTTGGGCAAGTCTTTGAGCTCTAGGATTCTTAGGTGATGACATAATAATAAACATGTCATGCGTTATTCTTTTAGCCATTATAAAATAAAGTGAGAGCATAAAATAAATATGAGATGCAACCTTTTATCATCTTTAGAGATTAAGTGACAACTTGAAACATAAACATGAAATGCAAGCTTGGAAATTTAAACATGAGAATGCAAGTTCATTTATTCATTCTTGAGAATTTAGTGATGACATAGAAAGTAAACATGGTTATGCAAGGCATAAACTTAAACATGGATGCAAGTTCATTTTATTTCTTTACTAGAGCTCCTCCAAGACTTTAGAGAAATATAAATTCAACCCAATATATCTTAGCAAGACAAAGTGAGCTTTAGAGCTCTTTGTGCCAAGGTTTCAAAGAGAACCTTATGGCTTGAATCTCATCATCAAGCTCAAAGAAATGGATCAAGAGATCAAAATTAAACTTCAAGCTTTAGAGGTTTCATTATTAAGCTATCTTGGAAAACTTTCTAAGGCCTTGAGGCTGAAATATAAAAGGAAGAAAAAGAAAAGTTTAAAATGATCTAGCAATGAAAAAGCATCAAACATCATTTTTAAACTAAAAACAAAGCTTAACAAGAAATGAAACATAAGTGAAAAATACATCTTTCAAATTCTAAACTCAAGATCTTTGTTTTAGCATCATAAAAACATAATTTCTTCAAGATTTGGAACAAGTGAAACCTTCAAGTTTTAGAGGTCTAACTTGTGATGGCTTTGCAACCAACACTCAAGAGCCTCATCATCAAATGGTCTCATCATTATATAGGCCATAAGGCCAAAATACTTTAAAGAGAAAGGAAGAAGAAACCAAAATGGAAAAGCTAGAGTAGGTCCATGAAATCATCATTTTGAACCAAAAACAACACTTATCAAAGCATGGAATTAATTAAAGACAACTCCCTACCTAGTTTGGTTTGAAGGAGAGGAAGAGAACTTGGTTTCTTTGAGTGAAATGAAAGAAAATCTTCTTGAAAACTTGAAGAAGAATTTCGGCCAAGGGGGAGGAAGAAAGAAAGCTTTTTGAGCTTTGGAAAACTTGAAGTTGTGCAATTATGAGCAAGTTTCTAAGATTCCTTAAGCATGCCTATTTATAGAGGATTTGAAGCTCATAAATAGACAAATGGAGGAGGCATAGTTGGCTGATTTTAGGGAAACATAGGGAGGAAAATCATTTCCTTGTTCAAGGCATGTTTTATGGCATGTTTTAGGGTATTTTTGTTTTCTTCTTTGCACAAAAATTTGGACAATTGTAATAATGCATTTAGGGCATATAATTTCCATTATAGCCCAAGGAAGAGAAAATTTTTGTATTCCATGTATTATGTAGGTGTAGGTAAGGTATTTGCAATTTAGAGAATTTGCAATTAAGGGCTTAGGTGAATTAGTAAGCAATTTAGTGTTTTTAAGCAATTTAAGGTTTTAATCAATCTAAATAAATAATTTTGACTCTAGATTAATAATTAGAATTTAATAACCTTTAATTTGAGCCTAATATTGCTTAGGTTTAAGACGAATCGAAAATCTCAAAATACTCAAAATGCACAAGAGCATGGGCAAAAGGAATTTTACTTAAAAATCTTCCTGACCATCCGAGCTTAACCAATGGTTAATCATGGCTTAAAAACATCTTTTAAAACATTTTAGTGAGGTTCGGGTTAAGTTTACACGTAAATTGAATTAAAATAGCGCAGGGCGTTTTGGTCATTTCGCGTGTCAAAACTCAAAATTGAGATTTTTCTCCTCTATTAACACACATAACACAAACAATCCCTTATTATCATCAAAACATCCCTTGAGGATGGCTGGGCCCATGATCCTCATTTTCTAGAAAATAACACGAGGGCATTTTGGTCATTTTACACGTACAGAAAATTTGGTTTGCGACTCTTGCACTAATTGCTCATAACCTCTTTTCTAATGTTATATTTCTTTATTGAGGATTGTTTGGTCTCGAATTATATAGAAAAATTACCTAGGGTAATTTGGTAATTTCTAACGACAGGAAAATTGGAACGTTACATTTAACATTATAGTCACTATATTTGACTAGATTAGATTTAATAGGATGGTTAAGCTTGCAAATAGGGTATTATCATAATATGGTAGAGAGAAAGTGAGGAAAAGTGCATTAGAAATGCTCTACCATCTGCAGTATTAATTTCATTGCATTAGTAAGTGCGCCTTTGTGGGTTGTTTCTAGGGAAAATAAGTCAATACATCATAAATGACTAAAATTGCTTAATATATAATTTTTAATAACTTTCAATTGCACTAGGTAGGAGAAAGTAGGAATGAAATCCAGCGGGTGACCATCGGTGATGTTGAAATCTATAAACCAAAATCAAACATTAAGAGTATTTTTTTGTGATTCAAATTCATTTTGTTTCTAAATTGCAAAAAGAAATGTTTTAGAAGTAGGTCCGATGAAATGCTAACCTTTAACAACGTTGGCATTGCGGGTTGGAGGAGATGTGGCTAGTAGAAGTAGATTCATCAAACTTATAGTAGTCAACCTTATCGTAAAAGGGAGATAGTATGACAACATCCGTCGGGTCGTAATATGTTAAGATCATAAAGTACCATGGAGGACTAAATAATGTTGGAGAAATGTGTTCCAACCATGTGTGAACCACAAATATTCATGTCGTTTCTCACACGTGATTGAACTATTTAGTTCCATTTGATGTGTTGAGTACAATAATAGGAAGGAAACATTGTTGGACATGCATGAAAAATGTTGTGGGAGTTGCTAAAACAAACGGAGAAACTTAGCTGATTAAAGCCCTTTTTTAATTAAGGATTAAAAGTTTATTTGTCATGCCTATGGCTTGGTGATAAAAACAACAAATTTGAAAGTCAGTGGTCAATTAGCTTACAACCTTAGCAAGATTAGAAATTCCCATGGCAATGTTCCTAACTTGGGCAAATGATAAGGCATTGTTTGTGTCCTGAAAAATTAAATCAAAGATACAAATGCATGAAGTTTTCCCCTTTAAGTAGCAAAGGTGTCATGTAAGCATAAGAATTGAATTGATAATTTAAAGTGGTTTCCTAGGACAATGTATGCCAAAAATGGTATAAGGTTAGTTGTAGTGATTATGGAGGTTGGAGAATGAAGTTGATGGTGGTAACTAATATCCACTTGAGGAATGAGTGCAATAATTTTTGGATTTGAACATAGATTATGTGTTGGGCTCAGCTTTCACCCCTCATTTTGAGGTGCTTTGTCCTTTGCATGCCATTGATTTGTCACATTGACAAAATTTAATTAAAAAAATAAAGAAATTGGTTTTTTCATTAGTTAAAATAATACTTATATAGTAATTTAATGAAGAATTGTAAACAAATGGTTTTGGAATCATATAGGCCTTGGGATTTGGATGATAAAAATAACAATCTATGGCCACAATTAACTGAACTAAATTATTATTTAGAATGTAAAAATAATGATGTAATAATTTAAATTAACAAGTTAAGTAATAAAACAATTATTGTTAAATATTTTATCCATTTTGGCCTTCCTCTCCCCATGCATCTCCTCTTCCTACCCTGTTATTGGGTCGCCCCACTTGTTGCCCTTTTTTGGTAAAGTGAGACAAAATGTCAATGTTTGTTTGCATTTAACATATCAATGATAAAAGAGGATTTATTTCACAAATTGAAACGTTGTTGTCACCAAGAATATGTTTATAAAATTATTATGTTTGTGATGATTGGTCAAGATGTAGATGTACAAATAAAGAATATTATGTGGGTAAAAGAATTAGTTATTTCAAAATAAAAAATGATGACGAAAATATATAATGATTCATTCATAACACACTAGTAATGAAAAACATACAATACAAAAGTAAGTTAACATGATTATTAAGGTAAATTAAAGACCTATACATACATAATGAGGACACACCATGTGACAATTACAATAGTAAGACCAATAGACATGAAGGTGGTGGCTTGGCTGATTTTGTGATATATCATTATTATTCTGATACTATGTTGCAAGCATATTAGTTGGTAGTTAGGGCGATGGCTCAGAACCTACATGCCAGGATAGTGAACAAATGGCGTTGTAAAGTGGGGAATCTATTGGAGCATTGGGAGTGTTGGGAAAAAATGTCATTCCCCCTTAAGAACTAACCTTGAACATAGAGAAATGAAAATATAAAAGCATAATCACACAACAATAATTAATGTGAAAACTCCAAAGCCAGCCAAAAACCACGGCCACTACCAAATAACAACCAGAGAATATCACTATGTGAAAATTTTTACAATACATAAACTCTCTTGACATCCCATGGCCCTAGAACACCCACACTTTCCAAAAGCAATTATCTAAACTACATCTTACAACACCCTAAGACGATAGTAGAGAGGAAAAAAAGGCAAATATAAGCTTAAAGCATTTCCAACCGGTGTTGAAATTATGGAATTGGGTTCATATATATATAGCTTTAGCCTCTTTCTTCACTTGCGATGCCGGGCAATGTAAGACTTATTCCAAAAAACTTCCCATTCTCCTTTCATTCATAGCGACGTGGGACTTTATCCAAGACGTTTTATTTCAGTCATCCTTAACAGGGGAGGTTATTGTTATAGTAGCTAGTCCAGGCTCCTTCTACTTTAGTTATTGTGTTATAGAACCTAAACATACACCTACTCTTAACCATAAACCCTGAGTGACATTCTTCCCAAGATAGATAAATGTCGAGTCACCTTCCTTTGAAAACCACATAAACTTTAATAGGACCTGATTGCCTAGGAGCCATTAGGAAATATAATTTTGTTCTCCTTTTAACTTGACATATCCTGGGCTTATAAGGACTTGGTTGGTTTTGTCCATTTAATGGCTAGAGGAAAAGTTATTACAAACCACTAACCCGCCCACCCTCAATGTGGCATGGACACATATTTTGTCATGTAGTGCCCTTACTATCTAACCTCTGACATTTGTCGATTTCACCTTGGGCAGGAAATCAGCCTGACGGCATGACACAGGATGCAATAGCATAGGGCCTATACGATAATCAATGGATGCCAAAAATGGAGATATCATATACAATGGGTTAAACTTGTGTTTTGAACTTTTTTCATGGAGTTGGCAATGATGTTGACAAAACGTATGGGAGCAAGTCTTGCTTCATTAGCTTGTTTGAGTGAGCAAACTTCATTTTAGGAGACGATTAATAACAAACAACAATTTTTTGTCTAGGTTGAGGTGATGAAAAGTATATTTCATGAATGTTAAGGTAAAGTACGCAGATATTATGGTAAAAAAAGAATATTTTGAATAAGGGAAATAGGTAATGTTGAATTATCTTACTAAAATAGTAGACACATATCATATTCCTTATTACATTCTTGTAAAACTAAATACACATGACAACGTCTACAACATTTAGTCACACCCTTATGTTTTGGACTAGCTTGCAATAGAGCATGGCTTCTCATGTTGTTTGCAATAAGACCAGCCTTCATACTAGATTTTTGTCTCAGCTATATGACCGATTACGTCTTTTCTTGTAGCTTAATGAAGAGGCTATAAAATGCGAATGGTTGTGACTTTACTCTTGACCTTATTTAACAGGCATAAAACTATGCTTATAGAGAGGGCATAGAATAGGTGGGAGGCACTTGTCAATTGAACCATTGCTACGTTACTTACTTGGATCATTGTTGCACCCCTTAATTTGCCCACTTGCGCCAATTGAGCTCCATCGTTGTTTGACTTTATCTTATATCAACTTATTGGGTTATGCTTTTTGTGGTAGCTAAGATTGGTTGGGTCATGCTTTTGTCAATGATTTGCACTTGTTAGGTCATGTCTCGACAAAGAAAAGAAAACACTTGTTAGGTCAAACTATGTGCGATGGCTACACCGCACTTGATTATACTTGTCTTTATAGACCTATTTATTTTGACTTGGTGTGTGGACATTTACTGCCTAGGGAATTTGTATTACATGTTACAAACACTAGTCTTAGAACTTTCCTTTTGTACCCTTTACTTTAGTTGGGTGCCTTTTTTTTTTAATAACCCTATGCTTTAGAACCAACATGTCAATAGTGATAATCATATTGCCTTTGTGGCCTTTAACGCTTCACCGTTAGAAGGAATCCAAAGAAAATTAGCCTCCATTTGAGCAATGCCAAATATACGAACGAAATTAAGCAAGAACTTCAAACAATGCCATCGAACAAAAACAAAAAAAAAATACGAAGATTAAAAATGAGGGAAACTCTAGCCCAAATTCAAGATACTTAAGCATCGACAATAGTGCAAATTCAACCTAGGTCATACCATTGAAAAAGAAGCCACAAAATGTGAAGAAAACAAAGAATAATGCTCTAAAACACTAAATTGGCCTACAAATTCAATTTAGTCTGTAATTAACCAAATATACCATATTCCATATCAAATTCAACCCCTTTCGCCCATGTTGTGTCTACTATTGCCTGGATTTTTAAGTTAAGTGACAATTTTGTTCCATTACAGGTAAAGAACAATTTTGCATTACCATATGCAAATGTTCAAATCTAACATACCATTATACCATTCCAACTTTGGATGAAACCACCCTAACCATCTATTGAACTTGTGTACAACCTATAAGACTTTCCCAACAACCATGTGCTTACTTGAGTATTAACACAACAATTATAAGAGCGTCACTTATATTATCTAACTTACATAGTTGCCTGGGTGTAAAATAAATAAGATAAATATAGTGTCGATGATTAATAAGAACCTTTTTGCATGATTTTTTAATGTGTTATTAAGGGGAATGATAATGATTACTAACTTGCACCACATTGCACAATTTCAAGGAATCATGACTATTGCACGTTTTTGGGAATAATTAGAAAAGTGATTCTTGTTGCAATTAACTTCTCTTCAAGTATTTTTTTCTATACAAGAAGCATTAGATTGTGTTCAACACGTCAAAGAAAGATCGTAACTATCTGAAGGAGCTGGCACTATAAGGAAGAAAAAATGCATGAAGTTACTATTTGGGTGAGTGCTATCCCTGAGGAGCATCAACTTGAAGATCTTTATGACCCGTTTCTGGGCAGACAGCGCTCATGAGCATTGTACGCTCGTGTGATTAACCTGTTTTGCCTTGTCTCTCCGTTTTGGGCAGAATTTGGACCCTTTTTATAGATGAATAGTGAACCAACAGATTGGGAGCGGACATTCTTAGACCTAGTTTTAGTTTTTGAGTTTTTGATTTGGACATATCTCTCTCTCTCTCCTCTAGGCTAGGGTTCTTCATCATTGTTGAATTTTGGTACTTTTGAGTTGAACTTTTACACTTTTCTTTAACTGTGATTATGATATTTCTCCCTATGGAGGAGTAATCCCTTTCCGTGAGGGGCAATTACGATTGAAAGTGTTCATGAGGTTTTTGAGCTTTTATTGCGAATTGTGGTTGGTTTCCTCCCTTTGTCAATTCTTTCAAATTTGATTGTGCGGATTATCGAATTATAATTTTGTTAGAATTGTCCTTTTGATGTGATATTTATCCATTGAGTAAAGGTTTGGGATTAATCTTGTTAGAGATTAGGTTACTATAATTGGTAGTTAGACTAGCATAGGTTCATAGGATCACGTTGGAGAATTACTAGTTCATATGTTAGTCAAACCTTAGCCCAATCGATTGTATATCTTAAGTAGAATTATGCCATTGTTGTGTTAAGAATTTAAGGAGCAACCACTACAAATTTTATTCTTTGAATTGTATCTAACAGATTTTAATCCAAGAAACCTTAGGAATAGTGTAATTTTTCTTATCAAAATTCTTCTAAATTTAATTTGCTCTCAACAATTCCAAAAAGCCCCCATTATTTTCTAGAATCAACTCCAACACTTCCACGTGATCGACCTGATCACACTCTACATTTTGGTGAATTAGGAACAAAAATTACTTTTTAATTTGTTGGCGGCTCACACGCATCAAATTTTGGTGTTGTTGCCAGGAAATGGTGTTATTAATTCTTTTTGTTTTTGATTAATTCTCTTTTTATATATATTTTTATTTATTTTTCATTTTATCTTATTAGTTTATTTTATTTTTATTCTTTTGTTTATTAATTTTCGCTTCTCTTTTTTTTAAAAAAAAAAATTTAGTTTTATTTAATTTAAATTTTATTTTGTTTGTTCCTTGTTGTATTTGGTTGGTTGCCATGAATTAATTTTATGACTCGCTCACTCCTAATTTTCCCATACTAGGATTAATCCAGATTTAGAAAACCTCCAAAAGGCTACGAAGGCCGAAGGAGAGTAATTCTCAGGCAACCCTCCTCTTTTGACAACTAGGGAATTTGACAATAATTTTACCTATTTCTCCTAGAATTTGACCCGCCTTAGTGTTTCTGTAACATGGGTGAAATTAATAGGAGGTTGAAGGAGCTTGCTTCCAAAACTATCAACCCTTGGGAATGTTTACCCCCAGGTGACTTTGAGCTTAATCAGGGCTCTGCATCATTCTCCCAAGTTCCATGGGCTATTTGGGGAAGATTCACACAAACACCTGAATCTTTCCATGTTACTGTGCGACCATGAAGCCTGAGGGGAATGGAGACCAAATCAAGCTAAAGGCCTTCCAACTTCCCTTGAAGCTGCCAAGGGCTTGGTTCTTTTACATTCCCCATGGGACAGTTCGCACTGGGGCTAGCTTGAACCGTATATTCAAGGAGAAGTTCTTCCAAGCTTAAGGCTGCCATCAGAAATACATTTGTGGCATTCGGCAATTCAGGTGAATCTCTCTATGATTACTAGGAGAGGTTCAAAAGGTTGTGTGCAGCTGCCCCTGTAACACCCTAATAATTAACCGAATACACCTAGGTTGTATTGATTAATTACTAGACTTTACTCTTTGCTTCAGTTCTTTCATCATACTTTGAAAATACTTAGTGAAATTACGAGCCATTTTTTTTTAAAAACATAATTGAAAACGTGAGCCGCGTAACGTGAACAATAATCGAAATAAAGCGAATAACGTAGATATAGCATGAAAAACACATCATATTGGCTCCATCATATAACATCCATAATTACATAACACATAGATATTTTGCCTACCAACAGAATAAGACTAGGTGTAGGCAATCTAACAAAACATAAATAATATATGGATGGAAGGACATCCATTAATGGCACCTAGTAATAACACTCCAAGGATAGGGATAGATATCTGAAATATAGAGTGAAACTAGCAGGATCAAGTTCAGCTACGGTGAAAGCCTCAATGTGATTCACGAACGCTTCCTTCTATTTCTGAAGACGAGATGGAAAGAAAAATAGAGGGAGTGAGAACTTATAAAAAGAATCTCGTAGGGTACTCACCTCATGATGCATTGTGTCATCATCATCGTCCCCAGGAACCTCGGGTTATTATGAAATAGTGAGCATGCTAAGATTGATTTATTAAGTTCGAAAATATACTTTACCGAGGTTCGTCATTTTAATCATGCGTCTTATAATGCATCATAAACTTAGCATGTCATGTTTATAATGAACTTTTCCTTTCATATATAATAACATAATTATGCATAAAATCACATCATATTCCTCATCATCATTTCATAAATACTATGCATAGAAGAACATCATATTTCTCATCATCATCTCATAAATACTATGCATAGAAGAACATCATATTCACATAATGCATTTACTTAGTTTCTTAGGTGACTTAAAGTTACTTTCATCATCATTTTCCTGGGCCACCCTATACTCCACCCTTTTGGGAGTAATCTAGGTTATGAGCTCATACCTTACTAGTCGTCACTAGCATATACTTATCCCTTTTGATAAGTTAAAATCCCGACTCTACCCTTTTGAGAGAACGGACTAGGGGGCAAGAATCACCTTTTCACCACCTATAGTCTGATGGGTCCAAAGGATCATTTCCTCATAAATTTAAGTCACCATTAAGTCTTTGCATGTTATATCATAATACATTTCTCAATTCATCATAATATTTTCATTTATAGTTTATTCTGGAATAATATATACCAACTGTAATCATGTATCTGGAGATTCCCAGGAAAGAGAGGTGGGTCACAAATAGACACGCTTAAATACCAAGTCTTTCCTAGCAGAACCTTTCCAAATTACACTTTTAGTAATATATTACTTCTAGCAACAAGGGTAACTTTTAAGTAACAAAGAATATTTCATTATTTCATGCATAAGCATTCTCATTGTTTGCAACAACAACTATAACATAAGCCTAGGAATCATTCAATGACGTCAAATACTTAATAAGCATCAAATCACTATATAGACTTATCATTTAAAATATCAAAGATCATCATAAATCCTTATCAAAAGTCTTCTAAACAGAACTCTAGAATTTGGCAACCTCAATTATTGAACTAATTAATTATGCATCTAAGGGATTTATTACCATCAATTATAAGCCTTAAGAACATTATTAGACTATATGAGGCAGCATAGGCAGTAAATCATATTTAAAGCTTTACGGTTGCTTTATGAAGCTAATTTCACTTCTAACATGCATAGAATTATTCCTTATAATAAACATAATTATCACAACTTCAAACATATCAAATCATAGTAATACTAACTCAGATTAGGAGCTGAATCATGAACCTCACATAATTGCTTAATATCTTATTTTAAGTACATGTAAGATATTAGTTTCCGTAATATCATTTTAAGCCTTAAAACTCTTTTAGAAACTAATTCTTTTGGTAATCTTGAAAGAAATTATAGAACCAACTCAGTAGCTATTTAAAAATTACTTTAGGCCTACCTTAATCATGAGGCCAATTTATACATTGAAAGAATGTTCATGATTAAAATTCTCACTTAAGATAAAAGGAGCAAGTCTTGAGCTTTTAAAGATTTAGGTGATACTAGAATCATAAACATGCTATGCAACCTCATTTTAATCTTATCTTTATAAGGTGATAACTTGGAATTGTAAACATACACAAGACTAGTGGAGGAGAAGAGAATCTTAAGAAAAGCGCGGTAGTCCGCATTGGACCAGTGGGAAGAAGAGAATCTTAGAAGGAAGCGGTAGTGAATCATGGACCAGTGAAGGGAGAAGAGAATTCTTATTACATCTTATTAAGCTCCAAACTCAAGACTTCTTAAAGAATGAATTCTTTGACTCCAATAATCTTAAGGAAGCTTTAGAGTTTTTTCTACCATGGTTCAACTTTGCTTGTGATACTTGGGCAAGTCTTTGAGCTCTAGGATCTTTAGGTGATGACATAAAATAAACATGTCATGCATTGATTCTTTTAGCCATTATAAAATAAAGTGAGAGCATAAAATAAATATGAGATGCAACCTCTTTATTATCTTTAGAGATTAAGTGACAACTTGAAACATAAACATGAAATGCAAGCTTGGAAATTTAAACATGAATATGCAAGTTCATTTATTCATTCTTGAGAATTTAGTGATGACATAGAAAGTAAACATGGTTATGCAAGGCATAAACTTAAACATGGATGCAAGTTCATTTTTTCTTTACTAGAGCTCTTCAAGACTTTAGAGAAATATAAATTCAACCCAATATATCTTAGCAAGACAAAGTGAAAAATACATCTTTCAAGTTCTAAACTCAAGATCTTTATTTTTACATCATAAAAACATCATTCTTTAAAGTTTTGCATCAAGTGGAATTTTCAAGCTTTAAAGGCCTAACTTGTGATGGATTTACAACCAACACTCAAGGTCCTCATCATCAAGCTATCATCATATTCCTTCTTAGGCCATTTGGCCGAAATCATTAAAGAAAAATAAGGAAAGAAAAATAGAAATTGTAAAACTTTAAAAACTAGTGAAACCTTCAAGTTTTAGAGGTCTAACTTGTGAAGGCTTTGCAACCAACACTCAAGAACCTCATCATCAAACCATGGTCTCATCATAATCTAGGCCATAAGGCCGAAATGTTTTTAAAAGAAAAGGGGAAAACAAAACCGAAATTGAAAGCTAGAAGAAAGTCCATGAAATCATCATTTTTGAGCTAGAAACATAACTTGTCATAGCATAAAATGAACTTAGAAACAACTCCCTACCTAATCTGATTTGAAGGAAAGGAAGAGAACTTGGTTTCTTGAGTGAAATGGAAGAAAATCTCTTTGAAAACTGAAGAGAAAATTCAAGGAGGAGGAAGAA
>JAMLFY010000833.1:0-22746 GCA_030441495.1 Dalbergia oliveri
TTGTAACGCCCCAATTTTTACTTGAATTTTTACTGTCATTAGGAATTACCGAATTACCGTAGGTAAATATTATATAAAATTTGAGACCAAACAATCCTTAATAAAGGAATATAACGTTAGAAGAGAAGTTAGGAGCAATTCGTGCAAGTATTGCAAACCCCAATTTTCTGTACGTGTAAAATGACCAAAATGCCCCTGAGGTTATTTTACTCAGAAAATGAGGATCGTGGGCCCCACCCATCCTCAAGGGGATGTTTTGATGTTAATAAGGGATTGTTTGTGTTATGTGTGTTAATAGAGGAGAAGAATCCTAATTTTGAGCTCGACGCGAAATGACCAAAACGCCCTTGCCGCTTTAACTCAATTGCGTGCCGACTTAGCCCGAACCTCACTAAAATGTGTTAAAAGGTGTTTTTAAGCCATGATTAACCATTGGTTAAGCTCGGGTGGTCTCGGGCAATTTTTAAGTAAAATGACCGTTTTGCCCCTGTCTTTGTAGTTTTACAAATTTTGAGATTTTTGATTGTCTAACGAAACCTAAGCAATATTAGGCTCAAATTAAAGCTTATTAAATTCTAATTATTAATCTAGAGTCAAAATTATTTATTTAGATTGATTAGAACCTAAAATTGCTTAAAACACTCAAATTGCTTAGTAATTCACCTAAGCCCTTAACCGTAAATTCTCTAAATTGCATGAATACCTTGCCTACACCTAAATAATACATGGAACACACAAAATCCTCTTCCACAAGGCTGTAATGCACGAAATTATTGAGTAATAAGTCAGAAAATTATTACACAAAAATCCAAAGAATGAAAACAAAGAATCATGAAACATGGAAACATGATTCCATGTTTTAAGCCACCAAACAAAATGATTTTCTTCCTATTTTTTTCCTCTAATTTTTGGTCAGATTTCCTCCTTCCTTTGTCCATTTATGAGCTGCAAAATCTCTATAAATAGGCATGCTTGAAGATAGTTTAGATGCTTAGTTCATAACTTACACAAATTCTAGTTTTAGGAGCACCAAAAGCTTCTTTCTTTCTTTCTCCTCTTGGCTGAATTCTTTCTTCAAGTTTTCAAGAATATTTTCTTCATTTCACTCAAGGAAACCAAGTTCTCTTCCTTTCCTTCAAATCAAATTAGGTAGGGAGTTGTTTTTAAGTTTATTTCTATGTTTTGCTAAGTGTTGTTCTTGGTTCAAAATGATGATTTCATGGATTTTCTCTAGTTTTTCCATTTGGTTTTCTTCTTCCTTTTCTTTAACAATTCAGCCATATGGCCTAGGTGGGACTAAGATGATGGCTTGATGATGAGGACCTTGAGGGTGGGTTGTGAATCCATCACAAGTTAGGCCTCTAAAGCTTGAAAGTTCCACTTGATGCAAAACTTTAAAGAATAATATTTTTATGATGTTTTTATGATCTTGAGTTTAGAACTTGAAAGATGTATTTTTCACTTTGTCTTGCTAAGATATATTGGGTTGAATTTATATTTCTCTAAAGTCTTGGAGGAGCTCTAGTAAAGAAATAAAATGAACTTGCATCCATGTTTAAGTTTATGCCTTGCATAACCATGTTTACTTTCTATGTCATCACTAAATTCTCAAGAATGAATAAATGAACTTGCATATTCATGTTTAAATTTCCAAGCTTGCATTTCATGTTTATGTTTCAAGTTGTCACTTAATCTTCAAAGATAATAAAGAAGTTGCATCTCATATTTATTTTATGCTCTCACTTTATTTTATAATGGCTAAAAGAATCAACGCATGACATGTTTATTTTTATGTCATCACCTAAAGATCCTAGAGCTCAAAGACTTGCCCAAGTATCACAAGCAAAGAAATAAGATTATTGGAGTTAAAGAATTGATTCTTTAAGAAGTCTTGAGATTGGAGCTTAAAAAGATGTAATAATAATTCTCTTCTCCCTTCACCGGTCCAGTGCGGATTACCGCCTTCTTTTCTAAGATTCTCTTCTCCTCCACTGGTCCCTGCGGACTACCGCCTTCAGTTTCTTGCATCATGTTTATATTTCAAGCTCTTGCATCATGTTTAATTTTCAAGTCATCACCTTAAATCTTAAAGATAAAGAAATGGATTTGCATATCATGTTTATAATTCCAAGTTATCACCTTATAATGACAAGATTAAAATGAGGTTGCATAGCATGTTTATGATTCTAAGATATCACATAAATCTCTTAAGCTCAAGACTTGCTCCTTTTATCTTAAGTGAGAATTTTAATTATGAAGATTCTTTCAAAAAGAATTAGTTTCTAAAAGAGTTTTAAAGCTTTGCAAGGATTTTAAGAAACTAATATTTTATGTTCACTTAAAATGTGATTTTATACAATTATATGAGGTTCATGATTCAGCTTCTATATGAGATTAGTACCAATAAATGATGATGATTTAATATGTTTGAAGTTGTGATAATTATGGTTTATTGCTAAAGGAATGATTCTATGCATGTTAGAGATAAAACTAGCTTCCTAGAAAACGTAAAAGCAAGATTTCTAGAACTTTAGAGAATGAAATTTATGCATTCTGTCAGAACCTTTAGTGACCTTAAGAACCAGATATTATTATGTTTAGATAAGGGACAATGATTCATAATTGGTTTAGTAATTAATTTTAGCATCATAGGGAAAGTCGGTAACGAGAAGGGTTAAAAACGTAACTTCTAGCACACGTAAAACCTTAAGAACAACTTACGTCTATGCTACCCATATAGTCTAATAATGTTCTTAAGGCTTATAATTGATGGTAATAAATCCCTTAGATGCATAAGTAATTAGTTTGATAATTAAGGTTACCCAATTTAGAGTTCGGTTATTTAGGGAGCTTTCCTGAGAATTTTAGATGACATCTTTTGATGCTTTGAATGTCAGTTATATGATGAAGTAATGCCTATGAGAATTTGATATTATTGAATGATTTCATGGCTTGCATGTTATAGTTGCTATTGCAAACAATGAGAATGTTCATGCATCTTGATGATTATGATATAACATGCTAAAGACTTAATGGTGACTTAAACTTATGAGGAAATGATCCTTTGGACCCATCAGACTATAGGTGGTGAAAAGGTGATCCTGAGAAATGATCCTTTACCCATCAGACTATAGGTGGTGAAAAGGTGATTCTTGCCCCTAGCCCGTTCTCTCAAAAGGGTAGAGTTGGATTTTAACTTATCAAAAGGGATAAGTATATGCTAGTGACGACTAGTAAGGTATGAGCTCATAACCTAGATTACTCCCAAAAGGGTGGAGTATAGGGTGGCCCAGGAAAATGATGATGAAAGTAACTTTAAGTCACCTAAGAAACTAAGTAAATGCATTATGTGAATATGATGTTCTACTATGCATAGTATTTATGAGATGATGATGAGAAATATGATGTTCTGCTATGCATAGTATTATGAAATGATGATGAGGAATATGATGTGATTTTATGCATAACTATGTTATTATATATGAAAGGAAAAGTTCATTATAAACATGACATGCTAAGTTTATGATGCATTATAAGACGCATGATTAAAACCGACGAACCTCGGTAAAGTATATTTTCGAACTTAATAAATCAATCTTAGCATGCTCACTATTTCATAATAACCCGAGGTTCCTGGGGACGATGATGATGACACAATGCATCATGAGGTGAGTACCCTACTGAGATTCTTTTTATAAGTTTCTCACTCCCTCTATTTTTCTTTCCATCTCGTCTTCAGAAAAAAGGAAGCGTTCGTGAATCACATTGAGGCTTTCACCTAGCTGAACTTGAATCCCTAGTTTCACTCGTATATTTCAGATATCTATCCCTATCCCTGGAGTGTTATTACTAGGTGCCATTAATGGATGTCCTTCCATCCATATATTATTTATGTTTTATTAGATTGCCTACACTTAGTCTTATTCTGTTGGTAGGCAAAATATCTATATGATATGTAATTATGGATGCTATGATGGAGCCAATATATTATGATGTGATGTTTGTAAATTCCTATGTGTCTTTTAAATTTTGCTAAATCATTCACGTTAAGCGCGGCTCACGTTTTCAATTATGTTTAAAAAAAAATGGCTCGTAATTTCACTAAGTATTTTCAAAGCATGATTAAGGAACTGAAGCAAAGAGTAAAGTCTAGTAATTAATCAACCTAGGTGTATTGGGTTAATTATTAGGGTGTTACATTTTGGTATCAGAGAGTTTGGTTCTCACTGAGCTTAGGATTGGACTGGCTATGCTTCTAAAGCATAATACGTTAGTAATGTCATGTGTAGATGTTTATCATTAGGATGAGCTTGAGGATTAGAAATACATGACTACTGTATGTTGAAAGTGCCATGGTAACTTGCTCACTTTGCATGGAATATTGGGCTTGATCACCTCAGTGTTGCCGTTTTGTGTGTATAGGGACCAATGGCACGACAACAGACTAGGAGCGTGCGGCACAGAATAACCAGAATGAGACCGCTGAAGCACTTCGCGACGTGGCAAGGACAATGAGAATGATGATGGAACGAATGGATCAGAATCGCCAAGCTAATATAAATCAAGGACATGAAATTCCCGAACATGCTCGTTTTGGGGTTCTAAGGCGAATCCACCTGTTTTCAAGGGGACCCTCAATCCTAATGTAGCAGATGAATGGATTGGAATATTGAGAAGGTCTTTGCTGTAGTCCCATGCTCAGAGGAGAGAAGGTCACTTTTGCCACCCATATGCTTGAGGGTGATGCCGGCTTTTGGTGGACAGTGCTCGAAGACTCTGGAGGCGACCGACGTGGACATTGATTGGGAATTATTTAAGGTCCATTTTTATGAGAAGTATTTCCCAGAGTCGGTTAAAAATGCCAAGGACATTGAGTTCATGCAACTTGTCCAGGAAATATGAATGTAGCCCAGTACACTGCCAGATTTGAGGAACTCATTAAGTTCTCAAGGATGTATCAAGGGTAACCCGACGAGTATTGGAAATGCATTAAATACGAGTCAGGGTTAAAGGCGGCTTAATGTGGCAGTTGCGCATTTGGAGATTAGGGATTCTCTACCCTAGTTAACAAATGCCGCATCATTGAAGAAGGGCAGAGAAGTTGAGCACCTCAAAGTCTGAATATCACCAAGAAGCTGACACCTCAAGGTCAGCAATTCAAGAGGCAAAATCGACCCCATTCCCACCTCAATCGAGACCCCAAGGTCCACAAAGGAACTTTCAACAAGGAAGGCCGAACAACAACAACAACCGCTACCAACCGCTACAACAACAACCCCAACAACAATCACAACAACAACAATAACAACAACAAGGGGAAAGCACCACAAAGGGGTCCAGCAGCACCTCCACGACCCCCACCATCCATGGAATGTCCCAAGTGCGGCAAGAATCATGGGAGCATGCCATGTCGAGCGGAACAAATGTATGCTATCGGTGTGGAAAGCCACTACTCTCGAGAATGCATGGAGAGGAACCCGCCAACCCCCAATCCCAAGCCGCAATATCAAGGAAGGGTTTTTACC
This sequence comes from Dalbergia oliveri, assembly GCA_030441495.1. Classification (NCBI taxonomy): domain Eukaryota; kingdom Viridiplantae; phylum Streptophyta; class Magnoliopsida; order Fabales; family Fabaceae; genus Dalbergia; species Dalbergia oliveri. The sequence continues at coordinate 5,526 of JAMLFY010000833.1, forward strand.
GTTAATGCTGAAGAAACGACAAAGTCACGGAATCTCGTGGAAGGTAAGTGTAACATGTATGGTAAAAACTTAATTGTACTATATGATTCTGGCGCTTCCCATTCTTTTATCTCCCACTCATGTGTTAAAAGCCTTAACTTACATGTGACTGAACTTCCTTTTGACCTTATTGTTTCTACCCTATCCTGGAAAACCCGTTAGGACTTGTAAATGTTGTTTAGATTGCCATTTTGTTATTGAGAATAGATCATTTGTTTTAGATCTCATTTGCTTACCCATGCAAGGTTTAGATGTGATTCTTGGCATGGATTGGCTTGAAGCCAACCGTGTCCGTTAACCTATGAGAAAACCATTACTTTTCTTCCTTTCCCATTGAACCTAAGAAACCCATAAGTCTTTACATAACTTCTGGAAATGTGGTAAGGGTGAGAGTAAAGGTTATATTTTCCTAGCCGCTAGTGATGTAGACTTTGAGCAAAGTATCGATGAGATACCAATAGTAAGGAATTATCCCGAAGTATTTCCAGAATGAGATACAGAGTTTCCCCCAGAGAGAGATAGAGTTTTCCATAGAATTGCTTCCGTGCAGGTCCCATATCCATAGCCCCATACAGGATGTCCCCATTAGAGTTGACCGAGTTAAAAGCTCAATTGGAAGATTTATTGGAGAAAAAGTTTGTTAGGCCTAGTGCATCACCTTGGGGAGCCCCTGTGTTGTTTGTGAAGAAAAAGGATGGGAGTATGAGGATGTGTGTTGACTATAGGCAATTGAATAAAGTGACAGTGAAGAACAAATACCCTTTGCCTAGGATAGATGACTTGATGGACCAGCTTAAGGTGATGTTTTCTAAGATTGATTTGAGGTCAGGTTACCACCAGATTAGGGTGAGAGATGAAGATATACCGAAAACGGCCTTTCGCATCCATACGGCCATTTTGAGTTTGGAGTAATGTCCTTTGGATTAACCAATGCTCCGGCAATTTTTATGGATTACATGAATAGGATCTTTAGACCTATTTAGATCAGTTTGTGGTTGTCTTTATAGATGACATTCTCATCTACTCTAAGACCCACGAGGAGCATGAATGCCACCTAACCATAGTACTGGAAATCCTAAGGAAAAGAAACTATATGCCAAGCTTTCTAAGTGTGAATTCTGGTTGGATGAGGTGAAATTTTTAGGGCATGTAGTATCTAAGAGAGGAATTGCTAGATCCTAGTAAGGTGGAAACGGCGTAACTGGAAAGACCAACCACGGTAATGAAGTAAGGAGCTTTTTAGGTTTAGCCGGTTATTACCGTCGGTTTATCAAGGGATTTTCCAGATTTCCCTACCTCTGACCAAGCTAACTAGGAAAACACCCCTTTCATGGACCCAGAGTGTGAAAAGAGCTTTCAAGAGCTGAAACACAAGCTAACCTCAACCCCGTTTTAGTTACCCGACCCCAATGTGCCTTTCGAAGTATACTGTGATGCTTCGAGGAAAGGTTTGGGTTGTGTACTGATGCAAGATAGGCAAGTGGTGGCCTATGCATCGAGGCAACTCAAGCCACATGAGGCAAATTACCCCACCCATGACCTTGAGTTAGCCGCGTCGTGTTTGCTCTAAAGATTTGGAGACACCATTTATACGGAGTGAGGTTTGAGGTGTTTCTGATCACAAGAGTTTGAAATATCTCTTTGATCAAAAAGAGCTAAACATGAGGCAAAGAAGGTGGATGGAGTTTTTAAAAGATTATGATTTTGGGTTAAACTATCATCCAGGTAAAGCTAATGTTGTAGCTGATGCCCTAAGTAGGAAATCCTTACAAGTGTCCCGTTTGATGGTGAAGGAGATTGAGTTAATTGAGCAATTTAGAGACCTCAACCTAGGAATGACCTTGACCACTAAGGGCATAAGAGCTTGTCACCTTAGTGTGACGAGTGAATTCAAGGAAAGAATTGCTCAAGCCCAAAGGAAAGATACAGAATTTCAAGAGACCTTAGAGGAGGAAGAGCTGATAAGTTGAAAGGTTTTACCCAAGGGAATGATAGTTTATGGAGGTTTGAAGGTCGTATATGTGTACCTGCTAGTGGTGACCTCCGAAGGATATTTTGGAGGAAGCCCATAAGAGTCATTTCACCCTCCATCCTGGTGCCACCAAGATGTATCAAGATTTGAGGAAGATGTTCTGTGGCCTGGATTGAAAAGGATGTGTGCACATGGGTGAATAAATGCTTGGTATGTCAAAAGGTGAAGATTGAGCACCAAAGACCCTCTGGAATGTTGCAACCCCTATCAATCCCCGAATGGAAGTGGGATAGTATCTCCATGGATTTTGTAACTGGACTACGAGGACCAAGCGAATCATGACGCCATTTGGGTAATAGTGGATCGGTTGACTAAGTCAGCCCACTTTTTACCTATTAAGGTGACTTATTCCTTGGATAGGTTAGCACAATTATATATTCAGGAGATAGTAAGATTACATGGAGTACGTCGACGATAATCTCGGATCGGATCCCGATTACGTCACGATTTTGGGGAGCTTTTCAGAAGGCGTTTGGTTCAAAGCTGTGTCTGAGCACGGCTTATCACCCCAACGGACGGTCAATCTGAAAGAACTATCCAAACTTTGGAGGACATGTTGAGGGCATGTGTTTTAGATCAAAGAGGGAGTTGGGATAAGTACCTATTATTGAATTTGCATATAACAACAGTTATCATGCAAGTATCGGTATGGCACCATACGAGGCCCTCTATGGACGGAAGTGTCAATCACCTCTATGTTGGTATGAGCCCGAAGAGCAAAGTCTACTTGGACCGGATATTGTGAGGGAAACAACGGAACAAATCAAGAAGATTAGGGATAAGATTCTCACTGCTCAAGTCGCAGAAAAACTATGCGGACAAGCGGCGAAAACCGCTAGATTTTCAAGAAGGGGACCATGTGTTCCTAAGAATCACCCCACCACAGGCATAGGCCGAGCAATGAAAGTAAAGAAATTGAGCCCAGATTTCTTGGTCCGTTTGAAATCCTTAGCAAAATAGGATCTGTAGCCTACGTATAGCCCTACCCCCGAGTCTGCCAACCTTCATGATGTTTTCCATGTCTCCCAGTTAAGGAAATATCATTCTTACCCAAGTCATGTACTAGAGCCAGAACATGTACAATTAAGAGATGACCTAACGTTTAACTTACCACCCACGAGAACGTTGACCGAGGAGTTAAGCAATTAAGAACAAGGTTGTACCCCTAGTCAAAGTAGCATGGGGACGAGGTGAAACCGAAGAAGTTACATGGGAGCTGGAATCAGATATGCAAGCACAATATCCAGAGCTATTCTAGATAACGAATTTCGAGGGCGAAATTCTTTTTAAGGAGGGGAGTAATGTAACGCCCCAATTTTTACTGTAATTTTTACTATCATTAGGAATTACCGAATTACCGTAGGTAAATATTATATAAAATTTGAGACCAAACAATCCTTAATAAAGGAATATAACGTTAGAAGAGAAGTTAGGAGCAATTCGTGCAAGTATTGCAAACCCCAATTTTCTGGACGTGTAAAATGACCAAAATGCCCTGAGGTTATTTTACTCAGAAAATGAGGATCGTGGGCCCCACCCATCCTCAAGGGGATGTTTTGATGTTAATAAGGGATTGTTTGTGTTATGTGTGTTAATAGAGGAGAAGAATCCTAATTTTGAGCTTCGACGCGCGAAATGACCAAAACGCCCTTGCGCTTTTAACTTTGCGTGCCGACTGAGCCGAACCTCACTAAAATGTGTTAAAAGGTGTTTTTAAGCCATGATTAACCATTGGTTAAGCTCGGGTGGTCTCGGGCAATTTTTAAGTAAAATGACCGTTTTGCCCCTGTCTTTGTAGTTTTACAAATTTTGAGATTTTTGATTCGTCTAACGAAACCTAAGCAATATTAGGCTCAAATTAAAGCTTATTAAATTCTAATTATTAATCTAGAGTCAAAATTATTTATTTAGATTGATTAGAACCTAAAATTGCTTAAAACACCCAAATTGCTTAGTAATTCACTTAAACCCTTAACCGTAAATTCTCTAAATTGCATGAATACCTTGCCTACACCTAAAAAATACATGGAACACACAAAATCCTCTTCCACAAGGCTGTAATGCACGAAATTATTGAGTAATAAGTCAGAAAATTATTACACAAAAATCCAAAGAATGAAAACAAAGAATCATGAAAACATGGAAACATGATTCCATGTTTTAAGCCACCAAACAAAATGATTTTTCTTCCTTATTTTTTTCCTCTAATTTTTGGTCAGATTTCTTTCCTTCCTTTGTCCATTTATGAGCTGCAAAATCTCTATAAATAGGCATGCTTGAAGATAGTTTAGATGCTTAGTTCATAACTTACACAAATTCTAGTTTTAGGAGCACCAAAAGCTTTCTTTCTTTCTTTCTCTTGGCCAAATTCTTTCTTCAAGTTTTCAAGAATATTTTCTTCATTTCACTCAAGGAAACCAAGTTCTCTTCCTTTCCTTCAAATCAAATTAGGTAGGGAGTTGTTTTTAAGTTTATTTCTATGTTTTGCTAAGTGTTGTTCTTGGTTCAAAATGATGATTTCATGGATTTTCTCTAGTTTTTCCATTTGGTTTTCTTCTTCCTTTTTCTTTAACAATTCAGCCATATGGCCTAGGTGGGACTAAGATGATGGCTTGATGATGAGGACCTTGAGGGTGGGTTGTGAATCCATCACAAGTTAGGCCTCTAAAGCTTGAAAGTTCCACTTGATGCAAAACTTTAAAGAATAATATTTTTATGATGTTTTTATGATCTTGAGTTTAGAACTTGAAAGATGTATTTTTCACTTTGTCTTGCTAAGATATATTGGGTTGAATTTATATTTCTCTAAAGTCTTGGAGGAGCTCTAGTAAAGAAATAAAATGAACTTGCATCCATGTTTAAGTTTATGCCTTGCATAACCATGTTTACTTTCTATGTCATCACTAAATTCTCAAGAATGAATAAATGAACTTGCATATTCATGTTTAAATTTCCAAGCTTGCATTTCATGTTTATGTTTCAAGTTGTCACTTAATCTTCAAAGATAATAAAGAGGTTGCATCTCATATTTATTTTATGCTCTCACTTTATTTTATAATGGCTAAAAGAATCAACGCATGACATGTTTATTTTTATGTCATCACCTAAAGATCCTAGAGCTCAAAGACTTGCCCAAGTATCACAAGCAAAGAAATAAGATTATTGGAGTTAAAGAATTGATTCTTTAAGAAGTCTTGAGATTGGAGCTTAAAAAGATGTAATAATAATTCTCTTCTCCCTTCACCGGTCCAGTGCGGATTACCGCCGCTCGGTTCTTAAGATTCTCTTCTCCTCCACTGGTCCTATGCGGACTACGCCATTAGTTTCTTGCATCATGTTTATATTTCAAGCTCTTGCATCATGTTTAATTTTCAAGTCATCACCTTAAATCTTAAAGATAAAGAAATGGATTTGCATATCATGTTTATAATTCCAAGTTATCACCTTATAATGACAAGATTAAAATGAGGTTGCATAGCATGTTTATGATTCTAAGATATCACATAAATCTCTTAAGCTCAAGACTTGCTCCTTTTATCTTAAGTGAGAATTTTAATTATGAAGATTCTTTCAAAAAGAATTAGTTTCTAAAAGAGTTTTAAAGCTTTGCAAGGATTCTACGAAACTAATATTTTATGTTCACTTAAAATGTGATTTTATACAATTATATGAGGTTCATGATTCGGCTTCTGATATGAGATTAGTACCAATAAATGATGATGATTTAATATGTTTGAAGTTGTGATAATTATGGTTTATTGCTAAAGGAATGATTCTATGCATGTTAGAGATAAAACTAGCTTCCTAAAACCGTAAAAGCAAGATTTCTAGAACTTTAGAGAATGAAATTTATGCATTCTGTAGAGCCTTTAGTGACCTTAAGAACCAGATATTATTATGTTTAGATAAGGGACAATGATTCATAATTGGTTTAGTAATTAATTTTAGCATCATAGGGAAAGTCGGTAAGAGAAAGGGTTAAAAACGTAACTTCTAGCATAAAACCTTAAGAACAACTTACTGTCTATGCTACCCATATAGTCTAATAATGTTCTTAAGGCTTATAATTGATGGTAATAAATCCCTTAGATGCATAAGTAATTAGTTTGATAATTAAGGTTACCCAATTTAGAGTTGGATTTAGGGAGCTTCCTGAGAATTTTAGATGACATCTTTTGATGCTTTGGAATGTAATTATGATGAAGTAATGCCTATGAGAATTTGATATTATTGAATGATTTCATGGCTTGCATGTTATAGTTGCTATTGCAAACAATGAGAATGTTCATGCATCTTGATGATTATGATATAACATGCTAAGACTTAATGGTGACTTAAACTTATAAGGAAATGATCCTTTGAACCCATCAGACTATAGGTGGTGAAAAGGTGATCCTAGAAATTGATCCTTTAGATCCATCAGACTATAGGTGGTGAAAAGGTGATTCTTGCCCCTAGCCCGTTCTCAAAAAGGGTAGAGTCGGGATTTTACTTATCAAAAGGGATAAGTATATGCTAGTGACGACTAGTAAGGTATGAGCTCATAACCTAGATTACTCCCAAAAGGGTGGAGTATAGGGTGGCCCAGGAAAATGATGATGAAAGTAACTTTAAGTCACCTAAGAAACTAAGTAAATGCATTATGTGAATATGATGTTCTACTATGCATAGTATTTATGAGATGATGATGAGAAATATGATGTTCTGCTATGCATAGTATTATGAAATGATGATGAGGAATATGATGTGATTTTATGCATAACTATGTTATTATATATGAAAGGAAAAGTTCATTATAAACATGACATGCTAAGTTTATGATGCATTATAAGACGCATGATTAAAACGAACCTCGGTAAAGTATATTTTCGAACTTAATAAATCAATCTTAGCATGCTCACTATTTCATAATAACCCGAGGTTCCTGGGGACGATGATGATGACACAATGCATCATGAGGTGAGTACCCTACTGAGATTCTTTTTATAAGTTTCTCACTCCCTCTATTTTTCTTTCCATCTCGTCTTCAGAAACGGAAGGAAGCGTTCGTGAATCACATTGAGGCTCTCAGGTAGCTGAACTTGAATCCTGCTGGTTTCACTCGTATATTTCAGATATCTATCCCTATCCCTGGAGTGTTATTACTAGGTGCCATTAATGGATGTCCTTCCATCCATATATTATTTATGTTTTATTAGATTGCCTACACTTAGTCTTATTCTCTTGGTAGGCAAAATATCTATATGATATGTAATTATGGATGCTTATGATGGAGCCAATATATTATGATGTGATGTTTGTAAATTCCTATGTGTCTTTTAAATTTTGCTAAATCGTTCACGTTAAGCGGCTCACGTTTTCAATTATGTTTAAAAAAAATGGCTCGTAATTTCACTAAGTATTTTCAAAGCATGATTAAGGAACTGAAGCAAAGAGTAAAGTCTAGTAATTAATCAGACGCCTAGGTGTATTGGGTTAATTATTAGGGTGTTACAACTTAATTGAAATTATGAAAACACCCTTGCTATGTAAAGGAAATTACCAAACTACCATTGCCTTATTAGTTAATGACAAAGACACCTTATTCTATAAATGGAATTACAGAATACCACTGCCATTGTCTAATTACAAAAATACCCTTGTCTTGGTTAAAGAAATTACTACAATGCCATTTGCACAAATTCCTAGACTTGTCTTTAAACAAGAATGAATCTAAGCCATTGGATTAAGATGACAATACAATAATTCAATCATATACATCATGCACATTCTTAACTACATGCATGCACATAGACAATTCCATGCTAAAAATTAAAAACACCTATTAAAGCATAAGGTTATATGATGTAAATCTATGATGCATACATGCATTAAAGGTTAGAAAATTTTCACTAACCATGCATGCCCTGTAACACCCTAATATTTAACCCCATTACGCCTAGGACGTATTCAAGATTAATTATTAGTTATTACTTCTCTTTAAATTCATTTACAAAATACTTAACGGAAAAACAGGTAAATTTTTTTTTTTTTGAAATGATTCATATAAAACAAAGTGCGAGCCTTTGCGCGTGACATATATACAACGTGAAGCGGGAGAATACATAAAACATCCAGAACATAAACATAAAAGAACACATCCATCATGAAAACATTCCTCATCACATTAGTTAACATAGTTTAGTACATCACTCCAGAAATATAAAAGAAACTTAAACTTACCCACACTAGTGGGCAGAGCTGCAGGTACAACAACATAAAATAAGAAACATAAAAAAAATACATGAAAACAACCCCAAAAGATACTCCCAAGCTAAGACTCTCCCTCCCTTGAACTATGGATGACGCTCTCACTCATCCCGGCGGCACATATCTAATGAACTGGGCAAGCTCCTCGATGCGTGAGGCGGAAGGATGGGCGAGGATGCCCGCCATGGTGAGGGCGCATCTCGGACGTCATGCTAACCTCCACGTCACGTCTCCTCCTACCCATCTCGAATATCCATGTACAGCAGGGCGGAACCCTCGAGAAAGATGAGAAGGAGGATCCTCCATGGGTCGGTCTACGAACGTCTCGGGCAAGGCACGTACTCGGTAACCTGCACCGCTGAAGATGCCGAATGGGCATGTACGACTCTCGTCATGGGGTCGTCCCTCTAAAAATCATGTCATCGCCAAAAGGGGAGGTCGGAGTGAATTCTGAAACTCGAGACCGGAAAGGCAACAGGCGCCCATGTATGCAAAAATGCGTATAGCACAACGACCCTCGAAGTGGTGGGCTAATGATCCTAATCAGTGCAGGCTCCACATGGGTGCATCAACAAAAATCATGACGACGCCATCGATGTCTGAAGATGTAACGGAAGAAACAGAGAGGGTGAGAATCTTGCTAAAGAATCTCAGTAAGGAAATCCTCTATCCTAGTGTCATCGTTTACATCCCAGTGTACACCCTCCTAACTACTCTCTACTACTCGAGCAGTAGCATCGTAATTAGGAGAGTATTACTCCCTGATTATGCGATAGGCTAATCGAGATATATAAATAATTAACATACAATAAAATAAAAACATAAGGTAAAGCAACCACCAAAGCTCCACTATATACATATATTTTGTACACAACTATCTTTACATATGCACATCCAGGAGATAAGTTAGAGCACCTACGATGCTACATAGGGACTTTTATCCAAAAGACCTATCGATAACATAAAGCCTAGCCTACTCATTAAGATCCAAAAATCGTATCCACATAAAATGGATCTTATAACTTCAAATAGAAGCTTGGAGGCTTGCACGGTCCCATCACTACACTGCAACTACATACAAGTCAAAAGCCCCTATAGGTCTAGCATCCTCCTAGGCGAAACCGTTGGCCATCGGGATGATGGCCTCACCTCCACCGGGCGTCGGACCCTCCAATGGGTCTGAATTCGAGGAGGAGGATGAAGAAGGTCCATCTCTAGGAGGGGGCATAGGTGGTGCAGGAGGAGGTATGAACACAGCTGGTTGTGCCATGTGAAGGGGCACACCATCAAAAGGAAAACCTGGGTCGAACTCTAAGAAAAACGGAGCTACTAAAAGAACGAGTGAAGAAGATATATGCTCGGATATGGAATACGCTACTACATACAGTGAATCCAACTCTGCATCATAATGCCACCTCCACTCGGCGAATCAAGAAAGAAGATCACGGTCGGCATCTGGGAATCTGAGCACAATACAACATACATGCACATAGGGATGAGAATATTATAAAATTCTCAGGAGGGAAATCCCTTAGCATAGACAGGCCTAATTAATGAGGTCATTCATGTAAGTAATATTATATTAGGTCCCATGCAAAAATGCTGATAAATTAGCAATAATAATCGTACATATTATCTTATAAATAACCAACTAAATTTCATACCTGTCACCTCTTTCTTTCATATAGGGAAGGCTTGATTTCACATTGAGCAACATCTTAATGGATAATTTTATAAAGGACAATAGACTGCTAGGACATGAGCTCATTCCTATTCATGATCATCGGACTTCATTTTTTTTTGTTCACCTCCGAATCACACAGTTCTATTCCTAGCCGACGTCTACGACTTATACCATTCTTAGGGAAGTCCTTATTTTTGCCTTCCCTCTTTAACTCATATAAGCCTTGTTTCTTTTTCCCATATGTTAAAACATGCCCAGTTAGGAGTTATAGATTCTCTTTTGTCATGTTACCGTATCACGTATTTCTCTTTTTACAAGGCATGACATACATCACTCATAGGCATTCAATCACATTAGGGTCTCATTTATATCTCTTGAATAACTCTTTAAGTAACTATCATGCATGAATATAATTTATACCTGGACTAAGTGTCATTTCATCATCATTTTAGTGCAGTTCTACCATTTCAGCACTTGGGCTGATTCACTATGCTAGTAGCATTTTATTTCTATACCAAATGGCCAATTCATATGCCACAAAAATTCTCACTGACACTCCCACATGTCTAGAATAACCTGTAAAAATTTCAGGACAAGTAGAGCCCTCTAGCTACTTTAGTAAATTGCACAAATTTAGTGGTCAGGGACCACAAATTCACAGACCAGACCCGGATTCTTAGAATTTTTAACCCTAGAAAATGATTGAATTAGTGCACAATAAAATTCACAGTGATACCTCAATATGTTATTAACTTCAGGTAAAAATTTCAAGGATTCATTCAATCATTTGCTATGATAATAAAATCAGGAAACTTTATTGCTTCAGTTTCAACAACTTAGGCAGCCCTAGTCACAATTCGGTTCTTGATTTTTTTGAAGTAGTAAACTTCAAAGTTAACACCCAATAAAATTCATGTAGTTATTTAAGGTGTTCTCTTCAACATATAATTTTTATAGCTTATGAAAACACCCACAAATATATCAGAAAATTCGTTCATAATTTCTGCTTGGGACAGCCTGAAACAGCCTAGTCCAGATTTCCTTTAGTGAAAACCCCTTTTTAACACCATCCAAACCCACCACCAAAATTCACACATCAATAAAAATATATCATCAACCAAATAAAATGAAAATTTCGAAATAAAACCAAGTAGAACAGATCAGTAAAAATTTCAAGAGAAAAGACCATAGAAAACCCTACTCTTGAAGGCTAGTCTCTCTTTGTCTCTAGCTTGCTCCAAGATGAAAGTCCTTCACTCCAAGACTCCCAAAACACCTTCAAACCCTCCTCTGATCAGTGATGGATGAGGTGAATATGATGAGGTTTTGAATTTCTAATCGGTTAGATGGGTAGAGATTGAAGTGTAGATCAATTTTGGTGAAGGAAAGATTAGGTTTTGATGGTTCTAAGCTAAGGTTTTTGGATTTTGGAAGCAAACTCAAGCTCTTGGCTATGGAGGACCAGCTGCTGCCTTCTTCCTTCTGAAATGGCCGAAGCTTTAGCTTCTTGGAGAAGCTTGAATTCAAGTTTATCTTATAATTGGTGATGATGTCATAATGTTGAGTAATAGATTAGAATAGTTTCTAATCTTTAAAGATAAAAAGGATGGCTATGATTCAATTTTGAATTGCAAAATTGAATCTTAGCCATTCATATAATGAAAAAAAATACTGTTAATCATTTTGTAAAGGTTAAATTTGCTTTAATGTTAAAAATCGCACACGAAATTTTGACCAAACGGTGGAATGTATCCCGGTAATGAATATTACCCAAAAATTAATTCTAAGTATGAAATTTTCATTTCTAAGTATTTCTAACCTCATCCCCATATTTTCAAAATTTCGGGCACCTCGGTCCTAATCTAGGGTTTCAGCTTACAGGACGAGCCTGCGTAGCCGCAAAACACTATTCATATTTTTTTTTAATATAAAAATCATTGAATCACTCTCATCATTTCTACTTTATTGGATTTTGAAAATTCCAACTAATAAAGCTTAATTTAAATTTTATTTATTTATTTGTTTTTTTTTATGTATATATATATATCTTGGATGTTACACCCAGGAACCTTGGGTTTATTATAAAAAGGTTAAGTATGCATAGGTTCATTATGAGGTTTTCACAAGATATTTATCCAAAGTCCATGTCTTTTATAATGAGTCTTAATGCATGTATGCAACATAATAGTTCATGGATGCATGGCAGTCTTTAGGAAAATCAAACAAATATCAAACAACATATAAGTGGCATGTAACTTTCTCTTGAACATCTTTCCTTTTCTCATACTTGTGACACCAATCATAATAGTAACCTCACCCCTTAAACTAGGCTATGAGCTCATACCTTAACTAGTCGTCACTAGTTCTTACTTATCCTCTTGATAAGCGAATCATAAACATAATCATATTCATCATAATCATCATAATCCCGACTCCCAGAGTATGGGTAGGGGGCCTAAGGATCACCCATCATGGGACTTTTTGCTTCTTCGAAACGCATCGAACTGGTTAAGACCAGCGACTTGTCCGCTTGGCAGGGCTAATGCTTATGCCCTCGGGTTTTACCTTCTCTCCTAGTAGGAGAAGTACGTCTCGGCATATCACTTTAAACATCATTTTTCTCAAAAACTTTCTTATGTCCCTCAAATTTGACGGAAATTCGGCAGCATAACAGCTACTCTCGAAATTTCCTCAAATTTGAGTCATGCCACATAATCTCAGTCACATGCATCATTTTCATGGAACTTTCTCAATTCAATAACTTTCTAGTTCACATGAACATATTTCTCAATTTCATTCATATTTCGAAACCTTATGCATCTTAAATACAACATTTCATCATATCACCATATCAATCATACACATAAAGTTTCATGCTCAAGGAACTAACATAATCACATCATCATAAGTGTGCTCGAGGCTTATCATCATAATTATGCTCTCTCGGCCACCTATCTCATAGTATCTTATGCTTTGACCCTTACGGCTTTAAACTTGTATTTGCATCTTTATTACCCTCAAGAGGTTAACACTTAAACTTTCTCTAAGATTTGAACTCACTAAAATTCCATACACTTGCTCATAAAAGGGAGAAAATATTATTTGCTTAAGGGGCTCTAGAATCTCCATCGTGACCCTTTTTAAGATCCGTCTTCGCCTAAGGCTCCATAATCAATTCCTAGACCAATTATGAGGGATTCCTAGGCATGTTCTCTAAGTTATAAACCATTTTAAGCTCTTATCATCACCTTAAACTTAGAAATCAACACCTAATCATTTATGAAGAGATTTTTACATGTCTTACTAATTATGAACCATTTATCCTTGAATTAATCATGCTAGAACAGGTTTGCATTTTTATGCATTAAGGTGTTCTAGAATTCTCATCTCTAATCCCTTTTAAGTTACTTATTCTTTTCTAACTTTTCTAAATCGATCCTTGCTTCACTCAAACATAATTTTACACATTTAACACCTTAGAACAACATTTATCCAGTAGCCAAACATAGAGGGCAGATCATAACCCATAGAATCACATAATCTCTTGAGTTGAAATGCATATAAGTTGCTAGTTTTCTCTTGGACATTTTAGGACAAAAGGTGTTCTGTAATCGATTACATGTTCCTAGTAATCGATTACCAGGAGCTCAATTCATTCTGGGTTTCAAAACAATCGGGTAATCAATTAAATAGGATGGTAATCGATTACTTAGGGTTAAGTCGTTTCAAAAATAAAGAACACAGGGTAATCGATTACACTATCAGGTAATCGATTCAGGGTTTCAAGAACAGGTTATGGGCATGAAGAACGCCGTGAATCGATTACTTGCCTCTGGTAATCGATTACCAAAACCAAAAGTCCTTCAAAAACCCTTCTGGTAATCGATTACATATGGTAATCGATTACCAAACCTCCGGAATTTGAGAAAACATGATTTTTAACACATTCCAAACTATTTAAACACCTTGAGACCTCATAAAACATTTTCAACATTTTTCTGAAATCATTCATGCATTTTACAAAATCAAACCATTATTGAATCATACTAAAACTCATCCATTTCTTTTTTACTAGAGTTCCCTTTTTAGGATACTTAGGGCAAGTCTTTGAGCTCTAGAATATTTAGGTGATAACATAATCTTAAACATGCTATGCACTTTATTTTACTCTTCATTAGAAAGTAAAGTGAGAGCATAAAATAAATATGAGATGCAACTTCATTATTATCTTTAAGGATTAAGTGATGACTTGAAATATAAACATGAAATGCAAGCTTGGGAATTTAAATATGGTAATGCAAGTTCATTCATTTATTCTTGTGAAATTAGTGATGGCATCAAAATAAACATGAGATGCAAGACATAAATTTAAACATGAATGCAACTTGTTTTTATCTTAACTAGAGCTCTTACAAGACTTTTAGAGGAACATAAACCTCAACCCATTATGTATCATAAGGCAAGCTTTAGAGTTCTTAGCACCTAGACTTCAAAAGAAGTCTTAAGGTTTGAACTTCATCATCAAGCTTAAGGAAATGGACTCAAAGTTCAACACTTTGTCTAAACAAAACTACAAGGGCTAAGTCATATTCTTTATTTTATTGCTCATGGGCTTCAATCTAGAGTAAAACTCTTAGAACGGCCGACCAACTTTAAGGTTGGCAAGGGTAAGCTTAGAGCTCTTTGAAATCATGTGATTAATTTTCTTAACAAAACTTTTGTGATCTACTTTACATTTTTAGCAAACTTTGTTCAAACCAAAGCAAAGGAAACCAAAATCATGAAGAGGAAAGGAAAGAAAACCAAAACTTTATCAAGGAAAAGGAAGAAATCAAGCATGTATGGTCCAAGACCAAGTTGTTTCAAGCTTTAGAGGTTTCTCACATGACAACAACAAGTCATTATCTTGAAACCTCATCATCAAGCTCATGTTTTCTTTATGAAAGGGCCTCTTGGCCGAAAATGAAAAGGGGAAGAAAAAGATTGAAACCAAGAGAAAACTAGAACTTTTCTTAAGAAGACAAGTAAAAACTTAAACACAAACCCCTACCTAGAGAAGTCTTGAAGAGAGGAAGGAAAGCTTTGTTTCTTGAGAGGAAAAGAGAAAGAAATCCTCTTGAATCCTTGAAGACTTCGGCCAAGGGAGGAAAAAGAAGAAGAGGAAAAGTTTCTTAAGGCTTGAAGAAAGAAAGCTTTGAGTTGGCAAGGTGTGTAAACATTCAAAGAGCTTTCAAACTCATGTATTTATAGAAGAATGAAAGCTTGTGGATGCCTTGGGAAGAGGAAGAGTGGCTGGCCATTTGAGAGGAGAGAAGGGAAAATATCTCTTGGCCAAGGCATGGTCTTAGGCATGGTGTTGAGTATGGGCAAGGTATGGTGGAAAGCATGGCTTGAAGTATGGCTCTTGAGTGTAATTGAAACAACACATGTGGGCTATGGAGGGGTGGAGTGGCTGGTCATCCAAAGCCATGAGGGAGGAAAATTAGTTCATGTAATTGTGGTTTAATGGTGTGTTTAGGTGTTTCTTTGATTAAGGTTTTGATTAGGAGTTTGTAAGAAGGTGTTTAGGTGAGGTAATTGGGTAATTAGGAAGGTCAAGACTTGATTAGGAGTGGTCTTACTAGATTAACAATTTAAAATCATCTTCTTAGTCAAATGAGGTATGGCACAATTCCTTAATTTAAGGAATTGAAGAGAGAAAACACTATTCAAGATTCCATGACTAGGAATCTTGAATTAAAGAATGCAATTAGAGTTTATCTAAGCAATCTTAGGTTCTAATTAACCTTAATAAATTATTTTGACTCTAGATTAATTATCGAAATAAATTAATCTTCGATTAGAGCCTAATATTGCTTAGGTTTGCTTAATTGCGTCATTAGGCTCACTGTACACGTTCTAGGGGCAAAATGGTAATTTTGCACTAAAACTGCCCGGGACCTTGGACCCAACTAAACATCAAACATTGCTCAAAAACATCATTCTAAACTTCCTGGAAAAGTTCTGGGCTCAAACGGCACCTTTTACCCGTGTAGAACACAGGAGGGTATTTTGGTCATTTTGAGCCGAAAGTTTAGAAAACGAGATTTTCACCTCGGATATCATTCATAACAACATAATCCCCTTTAAACATCGAGTTGACCCATTCGAGGGTTGCCGGGCAACTGCCCTTTAATTCTTAAAAATGACCTCAAGGGCATTTCGGTCATTTGTACTCTAAGCGAAATTAAGGCGTTACATTACTCCCTCCTTAAAAAGAATTTCGTCCTCGAAATTCGTTACCTTAAAAAGCTGGGATACTTCGCATGGATTCCAACTCCCATGTGTACTCCTCCTCTCTGTCTCGTCCAAACTTTCACCAAAGGAACGGACTTATTCCTCAACCCTTAATACCACGGTCCACGATCCTTTGGTGGGAGATGTAACACCTAATTAATTAACCCAACCGCCTAAGTCGTCTGATTAATTACTAGACTTTACTCTTTGCTTCAGTTCCTTAATCATGCTTTGAAAACACTTAGTGAAATTACGAGCCATTTTTTTTTTAAACATAATTGAAAACGTGAGCCGCGCATAACGTGAACGATAATTAGGATAAAAGCGAAAACAAATAGACATATCATGAAGAACACATCATATTGGCTCCATCATATGACATCCATAATTACATTTCACATAGATATTTTTTCTACTAACAGAGAGTTAAGCTAGATGTAGCAATCGAACAAAACATAAATAATATATGGATGGAAAAACATCTATTAACGCACCTATTTATAACATTCAAAGATAGGAATAGATATTCGAGTTCACGCTCAAGGCTCAGCAATACGTCTTATAATGCATCATAAACTTAGCATGTCATGTTTATAATGAACTTTTCCTTTCATATATAATAACATAATTATGCATAAGACCACATCATATTCCTCATCATCATATCATAAATACTATGCATAGAAGAATCATATTTCTCATCATTATCTCATAAATACTATGCATAGAAGAACATCATAATCACATAATACGTTACTTAGTTCCTTAGGTGACTTAAAGTTACTTTCATCATTATTTGAGCCACCCTATACTCCACCCTTTTGGGAGTAATTAGGTTATGAGCTCATACCTTACTAGTCGTCACTAGCATATACTTATCCTTTTGATAAGTTAAAATCCTGACTCTACCCTTTTGAGAGAACGGGCTAGGGGGCAAGAAT
>JAMLFY010000834.1:0-22715 GCA_030441495.1 Dalbergia oliveri
TTGCTATACCAAATTGTAACACTCTAGTAATTAACCAAATACACCTAGGTTGAATTTGATTAATGACTAGACTTTACTCTTTGCTTTGGTTCTTTCATCATATTTTGAAAATACTTAGTGAAATTACGAGCCCTTTTTTTTTTTTTTTAACATAATTGAAATCATGAGCCGCGCATAACATAAACGATTAAGCGGTAGTAAAATAAGACATTTAAGAATCTAAATATATCATATTGGCTCCATCACATAACATCCATAATGCACATCACAACATATATACAATAACCTCACTCAAAAGGTGAGTTAAGTTCATACATCATATCTTACATATTCACACCATAGGAAACTATTTATAAGGAAATCATGCCCCTAAACTAGATAACCTTAAACTAGATAACCTTAAAAGCTGAGGAAGGCTACTCTAAACGGATGCATAACACTCTTAAGACTACTTAAACTCTCTAGGGCCACGTCTTGGAAACGGGGAAGAAACCCGATTCATTTACGAGCTTCCTCCTGAAGGGGCACATTAGATGCACCAGGCCTGGTCGCATGGACGGCCTTCTTGCTAACCTCGGCAAACTGCCTCCTCACTACCCTCTCTTACACGTGGGAGAGTAGAGAGCTTTAGAATAAGCATGAGTAGGGAGGGTCCTCTAAGGATCAGCTTCAAGAATCTCGTTCGTGGATTATACTTGGAAACCATGGCAGCAGATGAGGCGGATAAGAACGTAACATTCTTTCATCAAGTGGACGTGCATGTTCGAAACCATTTCATCGCCATAGGGAGAAGTAGGAGAAAAACGATAACTAGGACAATGTGCAAATGGACGACCTACGTAAAAAAAACACGAACCGAGCACCTTCCTTCAAGTGATACGAATGATGCATCTAATCATAGTGGAATTCCCAAGTAGGGTGTCAACGAAATAGGACGAATGTCGCCATCTAATTCTTAAGACAATGACGAAATAAAGAAAAGGGAGTGAGAATCTTACTAAGAATTCTAGGAAGGTATCTCCTTCTACGGTGTCATCATCAAAGTCTCCAGGAATTTCTGGTTATTATAAAATAGTGAACATACGAAGATTAAATTTTAAGTTCAAAAATACTTTTACCGAGATTCGACCAATTTTAATTATGCGTCTTATAATGCATCATAATCTTAACATGTCATATTTATAATGAACTTTTCTTTTATCATTACATCATATTCCTCATCATCATCATTAATATAACATGCATAGAAGAACATCATATTTCTCATCATCAACTCATGTATGTTATGCACAGAAGAATATCATAATAGCTACACATGGACATGGTGCACATAATTTATTTCTTTAGTACCTTAGGTGACTTTAAAATCTTATCATCCTCATTATTTTCCTTGGGCCACCCTATACTCCACCCTTTTGGGAGTAATCTAGGTTATGAGCTCATACCTTACTAGTCGTCACTAGCATATACTTATCCTTTTTGATAAGTTAAAGTCCTACTCTACCCTTTTGAGAGAACAGGTTAGGGGGCTAGAATCACCTCTTCACCACCTATAGTTTGATGGGTCCAAGGATCATTTTCTTATAAATTTTAAGTCACCAATAAGTCTTTGCATGTTACAAATCGCAATTCATAATAATTCTAACATTTTCTTATTTACAGTCTTATTCTGGAATAATATATATCAACTATAATCATGCATCTGGAGATTCCCAGGAAAGAGAGGTGGGTCACAATGGACACTTAAATACCAAATCTTTCCTTAGCCAGAATCTTTCCAAATTGCACTCTTACAGGAATACACTTTCTTCCAGGAACAGAATATGTCTTTATTTCATGCATAAGTTTTCATTGTTTGCAACAACAACTATAACATACAAACCAGGGAATCAATCAATGACACCAAAGTCTTAATAAGCATCAAATCACATTTTAAGTACACATAAAATTACTAGCTTCCCATAAAATTCTTACAAAGTTTTAAAACTCTTTTAGAACTAATTCTTTTTGTTAAACTTGAAAGAAGCCTAACTTAATCATGGGACCGATTTATAACTTGAAAGAATGTTCATAGTTAAATCTTTCACTTAAGATAAAAGGAGCAAGTCTTGAGCTTTAGAGATTTAGGTGACATCTTAGAATTATTACCATGCTATGCAACCTTATTTTAATCTTATCTTTATAAGGTGATAGCTTGGAATTATAAACATGATATGCAATTCCATTTCTTTATCTTTAAGATTTAAGGTGATGACTTGAAAATTAAACATGATGCGAGAACTTGTAATATAAACATGATGCAAGAAACTGAGCGCGGTAATCCATAGGAATTAGGAGAGGGAGAAGAGAACTTAAGCAACGGAGCCCGGAGTCCGCATAGGACGGTGAGGGAGAAGAGAATTTTTTTTTTTTTTATAAGCTCCAATTCTCAAGACTTCTTAAAGAATAAATTCTTTAACTCCAATTATCTCATTTCTTCGCTTATGATTCATAGGCAAGTCTTTGAGCTCTAGGATTTTTAGGTGATGACATAAAATAAACATGCCATGCATTGATTCTTTTAGCCATTATAAAATAAAATGAGAGCATAAAATAAACATGAGATGCAACTTCTTTATTATCTTTAGAGATTAAGTGACAACTTGAAATTTAAACATGAAATGCAAGCTTGAAATTTAAACATGAGATATGCAAGTTCATTTATTTATTCTTGAGAATTTAGTTATGACATAAAATAAATATGGCTGTGCAAGGCATAAACTTAAACATGGATGCAAGTTCACTTGATCTCTTTACTAGAGCTCCTTCAAGACTTTAAGAGAATTATGATTTCAACCCAATATATGTATCTTAGCAAGACAAAATATATATAAAAATATATATACATATTTCATATTCAAACCTCAAGATAAAAACATTATTCCTTAAAGTTTTTCATTAAATGGAATGTTCAAGCTTTAGAGGCCTAACTTGTGATGGATTTACAACCCATATTCAAGGTCCTCATCATCAAGCCATCATTTCATTCCTTCCTAGGCCATTTGGCCGAAACCATGAAAGGAAAATAAGGAAAGAGAAACTGAAATTTTAGAAGCTTTAGAAACTAGTGAAACCTTCAAGTTTTAGAGATTAACTTGTGAAAGCTTTGCAACCAACACTCAAGAATCTCATCATCAAACCATGGTCTCATCATAAGCTAGGCCATATGGCTGAAATACTTTAAAAAGAAAGGAAGAAGAAACTGAAAATGAAAACTTAAAAGAAAGCTCATGAAAACATCATTTTTGAGCTAGAAACATAACTTGTCTTAGCATAAAATGAACTTAGAAACACCTCCCTACCTAATTTGATTTGAAAGAAAGGAAGAGAACTTGGTTTCCTTGAGTGAAATGAAGCAAAATATTCTTGAAAACTTGAAGAAAGAATTCAGCCAAGAGGAGGAGGAAATGAGAGCTTTTGGTGCTCCTAAAACTAGAATTTGTGTAAGTTATGAACTAAGCATCTAAACTATCTTCAAGCATGCCTATTTATAGAGATTTTGCAGCTCATAAATGGACAAAGGAAGGAAAGAAATCTGACCAAAAATTAGAGGAAAAATAAGGAAGAAAAATCATTTTGTTTGGTGGCTTAAAACATGGAATCATGTTTCCATGTTTTCATGATTCTTTGTTTTCATTCTTTGGATTTTTGTGTAATAATTTTCTGACTTATTACTCAATAATTTCGTGCATTACAGCCTTGTGGAAGAGGATTTTGTGTGTTCCATGTATTTTTTAGGTGTAGGCAAGGTATTCATGCAATTTAGAGAATTTACGGTTAAGGGTTTAAGTGAATTACTAAGCAATTTGGGTGTTTTAAGCAATTTTAGGTTCTAATCAATCTAAATAAATAATTTTGACTCTAGATTAGTAATTAGAATTTAATAAGCTTTAATTTGAGCCTAATATTGTTTAGGTTTCGTTAGACAAATCAAAAATCTCAAAATTTGCAAAACTACAACGACAGGGGCAAAACCCAATTTAACCCAAAATTGCCAGACCATCCGAACTTAACCAATGGTCATTCATAACTTAAAAACACCTTTTAAAATATTTTAGTGAGGTTCGGACTAGCGGCACACAAATCGGAGTTAAAACAGCTAGGGGCGTTTTGGTCATTTCGCGTCAAACTCAAAATTGAGATTCTTCCCTCTATTAACACACATAGCACAAACAATCCTTTATTATCCTCAAAACATCCCCTTGAGGACGGGTGGGGCCCACGATCCTCATTTTTGAGTAAAATAACCTCAGGGCATTTTGGTCATTTTACACATACAGAAATTTGTTTGCAATGCTTGTACGAATTGCTCCTAACTTTTCTTCTAACGTTATATTCCTTTATTGAGAATTGTTTGGTCTCAAATTTTATATAATATTTACCTACGGTAATTTGGTAATTTCTAATGACAGTAAAATTACAAAATTGAGGCGTTACATTACTCCCCTCCTTAAAAAGAATTTCGCCCTGAAATCGTTACTGAGAATAGCTTGTATTGTGCTTGCATATCTATTTCAGCTCCCATGTAACTTCTTCGGTTTCACCTCGTCCCCATGCTACTTTGATCAAAGGTACGGCCTTATTTCTTAACCGCTTAACTCCTTGGTCAACGATTCCGTGGGTGGTAAGTTAAATGTTAGGTCATCTCTTAATTGTACATGTTCTGGCTCTAGTACATGACTTGGGTCAGAATGATATTTCCTTAACTGGAGACATGGAAAACATCATGAAGGTTGGAGAGACTTGGGTAAGGCTATACGTAGGTACTACCTACTTTGTTAAGGATTTCAAACGGGCCAAGAAATCTGGGTCAATTTCTTTACTTTCATTGCTCGTCCTATGCTGGTGGGGGTGATTCTTAGGAACACATGGTCCCTTCTTGAAAATCTAGCGGTTTTCGCTTGTCCGCATAGTTTTTCTGCGACTTTGAGCAGGAAGAATTTTATCTCTAATTTTCTTAATTTGTTCCGTTGTTTCCCTCACAATATCAGTCCGAGTAGACTTTGCTTCTCTGGGCTCATACCAACATAGAGGTGATTGACACTTCCGTCCATAGAGGGCCTCGTATGGTGCCATACCGATACTTGCATGATAACTGTTGTTATATGCAAACTCAATCAGTGGAGGTACTTATCCCAACTCCCTCTTTGATCTAAAACACATGCCCTCAACATGTCCTCCAAAGTTTGGATAGTTCTTTCAGATTGACCGTCCGTTTGGTGATAAGCCGTGCTCAGACACAGCTTTGAACCAAACGCCTTCTGAAAGGCTCCCCAAAACCGTGACGTGAATCGCGATCTCGACCGAGATTATTGTTGATGGTACTCCATGTAATCTTACTATCTCCTGATATATACTGCTAACCTATCCAAGGAATAAGTCACCTTAATAGGTAAAAAGTGGGCTGATTTAGTCAACCGATCCACGATTACCCATATGGCATCATGATTCGCTTGGGTCCTTGGTAGTCCAGTCTTACAAAATCCATGGAGATACTATCCCACTTCCATTCAGGGATCGATAGAGGTTGCAACATTCCAGAAGGTTTTTGGTGTTCAATCTTCACTTTTTGACACACCAAGCACTTACTCACCCATGTGCACACATCCTTCTTCAATCCTGGCCACCAGAACATCTTCTTCAAATCTTGATACATCTTGGTGGCACCCGATGAAGGGTAAAATGGCTCTTATGGGCTTCCTCCAAAATATCCTTTCAGGTCACCACTAGCAGGTACACATATACGACCTTCAAACCTCCATAACTATCATTCCCTTGGGTAAAACCTTTCAACTTATCAGCTCTTACCGCCTCTAAGGTCTCTTGAAATTCTGTATCTTTCCTTTGGGCTTGAGCAATTCTTTCCTTGAATTCACTCGTCACACTAAGGTGACAAGCTCTTATGCCCTTAGTGGTCAAGGTCATCCCTAAATTTAGGTCTCTAAACTGCTCAATTAACTCAACCTCCTTCACCATCAAACGGGACACTTGTAAGGATTTTCTACTTAGGGCATCAGCTACAACATTAGCTTTACCTGGATGATAGTTTAACCCGAAATCATAATCTTTTAAAAACTCCATCCACCTTCTTTGCCTCATGTTTAGCTCTTTTTGATCAAAGAGATATTTCAAACTCTTGTGATCGGAAAACACTCAAACCTCACTCCGTATAAATGATGTCTCCAAATCTTTAGAGCAAACACGACGGGCTAACTCAAGGTCATGGGTGGGTAATTTGCCTCATGCGGCTTGAGTTGTCTTGATGCGTAGGCCACCACTTGCCTATTTTGCATCAGTACACAACCCAAACCTTCTCGAAGCATCACAGTACACTTCAAAAGGCACATTGGGTCGGGTAATACTAAAACAGGGTTGAGGTTAGCTTGTGTTTCAGCTCTTGAAGCTCTTTTCACACTCTGGGTCCATGAAAAGGGGTGTTTTTCCTAGTTAGCTTGGTCAGGGTAGGGAAATCTGGAAAATCCCTTGATAAACCGACGGTAATAACCAGCTAAACCCAAAAAGCTCCTTACTTCAGTGACGTGGTTGGTCTTTCCAGTTACAACCGTTTCCACCTTACTAGGATCTACAGCAATTCCTTTCTTAGATACTACATGCCCTAAAAATTGTACCTCATCTAACCAGAATTCACACTTAGAAAGCTTGGCATATAGTTTCTTTTCCTTCAAGATCTCTAGTACTATGGTTAGGTGGCGTTCATGCTCCTCGTGGGTCTTAGAGTAGATGAGAATATCATCTATGAAGACAACCACAAACTGATCTAAATAGGTCTAAAGATCCTATTCATGTAATCCATAAAAATTGCTGGAGCATTGGTTAATCCAAAGGACATTACTAAACTCAAATGGCCGTATCGAGTGCGAAAGGCCGTTTTCGGTATATCTTCATCTCTTACTAATCTGGTGGTAATGAACCTCAAATCAATCTTAGAAAACACGACTTGCACCTTTAAGCTGATCCATCAAGTCATCTATCCTAGGCAAAGGGTATTTGTTCTTCACCGTCACTTTATTCAATTGCCTATAGTCAACACACATCCTCATACTTCCATCCTTTTTCTTCACAAACAACAGGGGCTCCCCAAGGTGACACACTAGGTCTGACAAACTTTTTCTCCAATAAATCCTCCAATTGAGCTTTCAACTCGCAACTCTAATGGGGACATCCTGATGGGGCTATGGATATGGGACCTGCACTCTGAAGCAATTCTATGGAGAACTCTATCTCTCTTGGGGGAAACTCTGTATCTCATCTGAAATACTTCGGGATAATTTCTTACTATCGGTATCTCATCGATACTTTGCTCAAAGTCTACATCACTAGCGGCTAGGAAAATATAACCTTTACTCTCACCCTTACCAGTCCATTTCTACAATGTTATGTAAAGACTTATGGGTTTCTTAGGTCTAATGGGAACAGGAAGAAAAGTAATGGTTTTCTCATAGGCTTAACAGGACACGGTTGGCTTCAAGCCAATCCATGCCAAGAATCACATCTAAACCTTGCATGGGTAAGCAAATGAGATCTAAAACAAATGATCTATTCTCAATAACAAAATGGCAATCTAAACAACATTTACAAGTCCTAACGGGTTTTCCAGGGGGTAGAAACAATAAGGTCAAAAGGAAGCTCAGTTATATGCAAGTTAAGGGTTTTAACACACGAGTGGGAGATAAAAGAATGGGAAGCGCCAGAATCATACAGTACAATTAAGTTTCTACCATACATATTACACTTACCTTCCACGAGATTTCGTGACTTTGTCGTTTCTTCAGGATTAACGGTGAATACCCTTCCTTGGTATTCTGGCTTGGGATTGGGGGTTTGCGGGTTCCTTTCTGTGCATTCTCTGAGTAATGACCTGGTTTTCCACACCGGCACACGTTTGTTTGGCTCGACATGGCATGCTCCCATGATTCTTGCCGCACTTGGGACATTCCATGGATGGCACGGGTCGTGGAGGTGCTGCTGGACCTCTTTGTGGTGCTTTCCCTTTATTGTTATTATTGTTGTTGTTGCGATTGTTGCTTGGATTATTATAGCGGTTGTTGTTGTTGTTCGGTCTTCCTTGATGAAAGTTCCTTTGTGGCACTTGTGATCTTGATTGATGTGGAAATGAGGTCGATTTTGCCTCTTGAACTTGTTGACCTTGAGGTGTCAGCTTTTGATGACATTCTAGACTTTGAAGTACCCAGCTTTTTCGCCCTTCTTCAATGATGCGGCATTTGTTGACTAAGGTAGAGAAATCCCTAATTTCCAAGTGCGCAACCTCCACATTAAGTTCTGCCTTTAACCCTGACTCGTATTTAATGCATTTCCAATACTCATCAGGGTTACCTGGTACATCCTTGAGAACTTAATGAGTTCCTCAAATCTGCAGGATACTGAGCCACATTCATATTCCCTTGGACAAGTTGCATGAATTCAATGTCCTTAGCATTTCTAACCGACTCCGGAAAGTACTTCTAAAAATGGACCTTGAATAATTCCCAATCAATGTCCACTTCGGTTGCCTCCAGGAGTCTTCCAACACCAGTCCACCAAAGCGGCATCACCCTCAAGCATGTGGGTGGCAAAAGTGACCTTCTGCTCCTCAGAACATGGAACTACAGCAAAGACCTTCTCAATATTCCGAATCCATTCATCTGCTACATTAGGATTCAGGGTCCCTTGAAAACAGGTGGATTCGCCTTACGAAATTCCCCAAACGAGCATGTTCGGAATTTCATGTCCTTGGTTTATATTAGCTTGACGATTTGATCCATCCGTTCCATCATCATTCTCATGGTCCTTGCTACGTCCGAAGTGCTTCAGCGGTCCATTATCTTGGTTATTCTGTTGCGCTCTAGTCCGTTGTCGTCGTGCCATTGGTCCCTATACACACAAAACACAACACTGAGGTGACATGCCCATATTCCATGCAAAGTGAGCAAGTTACCATGGCACTTTCAACATACAGGAGTCACGTATTTCTAATCCTCAAGCTCATCCTAATGATAAACATTACACATGACATTACTAACGTATTATGCTTTAGAAGCATAGCCAGTCCAATCCTCAGGCTTGTGAGAGTTTAATCTCTATACCAAAATGTAACACTTAGTAATTAACCAAATACACCTAGGTTGAATTTGATTAATGACTAGACTTTACTCTTTGCTTTGGTTCTTTCATCATATTTTGAAAATACTTAGTGAAATTACGAGCCTTTTTTTTTTTTTTACATAATTGAAATCATGAGCCCGCATAACATAAACGATTAAGCGGAGTAAAATAAGACATTTAAGAATCTAAATATATCATATTGGCTCCATCACATAACATCCATAATGCACATCACAACATATATACAATAACCTCACTCAAAGGTGAGTTAAGTTCATACATCATATCTTACATATTCACACCATAGGAAACTATTTATAAGGAAATCATGCCCCTAAACTAGATAACCTTAAACTAGATAACCTTAAAAGCTAGGAGGCTACTCTAAACTGATGCATAACACTCTAAGACTACTTAAAACTGGGATCTTGGAAACATGGAAGAAATAATTCATTAGCACATCTAGAACACACTCTTCTTGTATACCAAATTGAACACTCTAGCAATTAACCAAATACACCTAGGTTGAATTTGATTAATGACTAGACTTTACTCTTTGCTTTGGTTCTTTCATCATATTTTGAAAATACTTAGTGAAATTAGAGCTTTTTTTTTTTTTAACATAATTGAAATCATGAGCCGCATAACATAAACGATTAAGCGTAGTAAATAAGACATTTAAGAATCTAAATATATCATATTGGCTCCATCACATAACATCCATAATGCACATCACAACATATATACAATAACCTCACTCAAAGGTGAGTTAAGTTCATACATCATATCTTACATATTCACACCATAGGAAACTATTTATAAGGAAATCATGCCCCTAAACTAGATAACCTTAAACTAGATAACCTTAAAAGCTGAGGAGGCTACTCTAAAACTGGATGCATAACACTAAGACTACTAAAACTCTCTAGGGCCACTGTCTTAAACGGAAGAAAATCCACTGAGCTTCCTCTAAGGGCACACGAGATGCACCAGGCGGGTCGCATGGACTTCTTGCTAACCTCGACAACCGTTTCCTCACTACCCTCTTACACGTGGGGAGAGGAGCAGAGCTCTAGAATAAGCATGAGTAGGGTCCTCTGAAGGATCAGCTTCAGAGATCTCGTCGTGGATTACTCTGGAAAACCATGGACAGAGATGAGGCGGATAAGAACGTAACATTCTTTCATCAAGTGGACGTGCATGTTCGAAACCATTTCATCGCCATAGGGAGAAGTAGGAGAAAAACGATAACTAGGGATAGGATGTGCAAATGGACGACCTACGTAAATAAAAACACGAACCGAGCACCTTCCTTCAAAGTGATACGAATGATGCACCGGATCATAGTGGAATTCCCAAGTAGGGGTGTCAACGACAGGACGAATGTCGCCATTAATTGAAGACAATGACGGAAATAAAGAAAGGGAGTGAGAATCTTACTAAAGAATTCTCAGGAGGAATCTCCTTCTACGGTGTCATCATCAAAGTCTCCAGGAATTTCGGGTTATTATAAAATAGTGAACATACGAAGATTAAATTTTAAGTTCAGAAATACTTTTACCGAATTCGACCAATTTTAATTATGCGTCTTATAATGCATCATAATCTTAACATGTCATATTTATAATGAACTTTTCTTTTATCATTACATCATATTCCTCATCATCATCATTAATATAACATGCATAGAAGAACATCATATTTCTCATCATCAACTCATGTATGTTATGCACAGAAGAATATCATAATAGCTACACATGGACATGGTGCACATAATTTATTTCTTTAGTACCTTAGGTGACTTTAAAATCTTATCATCCTCATTATTTTCCTTGGGCCACCCTATACTCCACCCTTTTGGGAGTAATCTAGGTTATGAGCTCATACCTTACTAGTCGTCACTAGCATATACTTATCCTTTTGATAAGTTAAAGTCTGACTCTACCCTTTTGAGAGAACAGGTTAGGGGGCTAGAATCACCTTTTCACCACCTATAGTTTGATGGGTCCAAGGATCATTTTCTTATAAATTTTAAGTCACCAATAAGTCTTTGCATGTTACAAATCGCAATTCATAATAATTCTAACATTTTCTTATTTACAGTCTTATTCCTGAATAATATATATCAACTATAATCATGCATCTGGAGATTCCCAGGAAGAGAGGTGGGTCACAATGGACACGCTTAAATACCAAATCTTTCCTTAGCCAGAATCTTTCCAAATTGCACTCTTACAGGAATACACTTTCTTCCAGGAACAAAATATGTCTTTATTTCATGCATAAGTTTTCATTGTTTGCAACAACAACTATAACATACAAACCAGGGAATCAATCAATGACACCAAATTCTTAATAAGCATCAAATCACATTTTAAGTACACATAAAATTACTAGCTTCCCATAAAATTCTTACAAAGTTTTAAAACTCTTTTAGAACTAATTCTTTTTGTTAAACTTGAAAGAAGCCTAACTTAATCATGGGACCGATTTATAACTTGAAAGAATGTTCATAGTTAAATCTTTCACTTAAGATAAAAGGAGCAAGTCTTGAGCTTTAGAGATTTAGGTGACATCTTAGAATTATTACCATGCTATGCAACCTTATTTTAATCTTATCTTTATAAGGTGATAGCTTGGAATTATAAACATGATATGCAATTCCATTTCTTTATCTTTAAGATTTAAGGTGATGACTTGAAAATTAAACATGATGCAAGAACTTGTAATATAAACATGATGCAAGAAACTTGGAGCGGAATAATAACCAGGAGAAGGAGAAGAGAATTAGCAACGGAGCCCAGTCCATAGGACCTGAGGAGAAGAGAATTTTTTTTTTTTTTTAAGCTCCAATTCTCAAGACTTCTTAAAGAATAAATTCTTTAACTCCAATTATCACATTTCTTCGCTTATGATTCATAGGCAAGTCTTTGAGCTCTAGGATTTTTAGGTGATGACATAAAATAAACATGCCATGCATTGATTCTTTTAGCCATTATAAAATAAAGTGAGAGCATAAAATAAACATGAGATGCAACTTCTTTATTATCTTTAGAGATTAAGTGACAACTTGAAATTTAAACATGAAATGCAAGCTTGAAATTTAAACATGAGATATGCAAGTTCATTTATTTATTCTTGAGAATTTAGTTATGACATAAAATAAATATGGCTGTGCAAGGCATAAACTTAAACATGGATGCAAGTTCACTTGATCTCTTTACTAGAGCTCCTTCAAGACTTTAAGAGAATTATGATTTCAACCCAATATATGTATCTTAGCAAGACAAAATATATATAAAAATATACATATTTCATATTCAAACCTCAAGATAAAAACATTATTCTTTAAAGTTTTTCATTAAATGGAATGTTCAAGCTTTAGAGGCCTAACTTGTGATGGATTTACAACCCATATTCAAGGTCCTCATCATCAAGCCATCATTTCATTCCTTCCTAGGCCATTTGGCCGAAACCATGAAAGGAAAATAAGGAAAGAAAACTGAAATTTTAGAAGCTTTGGAAACTAGTGAAACCTTCAAGTTTTAGAGATCTAACTTGTGAAAGCTTTGCAACCAACACTCAAGAATCTCATCATCAAACCATGGTCTCATCATAAGCTAGGCCATATGGCTGAAATACTTTAAAAAGAAAGGAAGAAGAAACTGAAAATGAAAACTTAAAAGAAAGCTCATGAAAACATCATTTTTGAGCTAGAAACATAACTTGTCTTAGCATAAAATGAACTTAGAAACACCTCCCTACCTAATTTGATTTGAAAGAAAGGAAGAGAACTTGGTTTCCTTGAGTGAAATGAAGCAAAATATTCTTGAAAACTTGAAGAAAGAAATCAGCCAAGAGGAGGAGGAAAGAGAGCTTTTGGTGCTCCTAAAACTAGAATTTGTGTAAGTTATGAACTAAGCATCTAAACTATCTTCAAGCATGCCTATTTATAGAGATTTTGCAGCTCATAAATGGACAAAGGAAGGAAAGAAATCTGACCAAAAATTAAAGGAAAAAAATAAGGAAGAAAAATCATTTTGTTTGGTGGCTTAAAACATGGAATCATGTTTCCATGTTTTCATGATTCTTTGTTTTCATTCTTTGGATTTTTGTGTAATAATTTTCTGACTTATTACTCAATAATTTCGTGCATTACAGCCTTGTGGAAGAGGATTTTGTGTGTTCCATGTATTTTTTAGGTGTAGGCAAGGTATTCATGCAATTTAGAGAATTTACGGTAAGGGTTTAAGTGAATTACTAAGCAATTTGGGTGTTTTAAGCAATTTTAGGTTCTAATCAATCTAAATAAATAATTTTGACTCTAGATTAGTAATTAGAATTTAATAAGCTTTAATTTGAGCCTAATATTGTTTAGGTTTCGTTAGACAAATCGAAAATCTCAAAATTTGCAAAACTGCACAACGGGGCAAAACGGTAATTTAACCCAAAAATTAGACCATCCGGACTTAACCAAAGGTCATTCATAACTTAAAAACACCTTTTAAAATATTTTAGTGAGGTTCGGACTAAGTCGGCACAAATTGGAGTTAAAACAGCAGGGCGTTTTGGTCATTTGCGTGAACTCAAAATTGAGATTCTTCTGCTCTATTAACACACATAGCACAAACAATCCTTTATTATCCTCAAAACATCCCCTTGAGGATGGGTGGGGCCCACGATCCTCATTTTCTGAGTAAAATAACCTCAGGGGCATTTTGGTCATTTTACACATACAGAAATCGGGGTTTGAATGCTTGTACGAATTGCTCCTAACTTTTCTTCTAACGTTATATTCCTTTATTGAGAATTGTTTGGTCTCAAATTTTATATAATATTTACCTACGGTAATTTGGTAATTTCTAATGACAGGAAAGATTACAGGAAAAATTGAGGGCGTTACACTCATATTCTTTATTTTATTGCCCATGGGCTTCAATCTAGAGTAACTCTTAGAACGGCGACAAACTTTAAGGTTAGGCAAGGGAAGCTTAGAGCTTTAAAACATAGATTAACTTTCTTACAAAACTTTTGTGATCTACTTACATATTTTACAAACTTTATTCAAATAAAAGAAAAGGAACCGAAATCTTTCAAAGACAAAAGGAACAGGACCGAAAATAAAACCAAGGAAAAGAAAGGAACACAAGCATGTATAGTCCAAGACCAAGTTGTTTCAAGCTTTAGAGGTTTCTCACATGACAACAACGAGTCATTATCTTTAGACCTCATCATCAAGCTCATGTTTTCTTTATGAAAGGGCCTCTGGCCAAATGGAAAAGGAGAGGAAAAGGATTTGAAGCCAAGAGAAACTAGAACTTTTCTTGAAGAACACAAGCAAAACATTAAAACATAACCCCTACCTAGAGAAGTCTTGAAAAGATATGAGAAGCTTGAGTTCTTGATGAAATGGAGAAGGAAAATCCTCTTGAAACTTGAAGGAAGAAATCAGCCAAAGTGAGGAAGTTTGAGAAGAAATGAGAAATTTTTGTAAGAAGTGTAAACTTAACAAATGAACCAAAGTGTGACAAGGTTCACAAGGCTTGGTATTTATAGAAATTTTCAACAATGAGGCTTCCAAAGGAGGGAGGGAACCAGCCATATGAGGGAGGAAGGAGAGAGAAATATCTCTTGCAAAGGTATGGTTGTAAGCATGGTTGTAGGCATGGTGAGGTATGGGCAAAGCATGGGCAAGGTATGGTGGAAAGCATGGCTCTTTGGTGTGTAAAATAAATCAACATGTGAGGAAAATGGGGGGGACTTTTGGCCAGCCTCATTAACCAAAGGGAGAGGAAATTGTTTCATCTAATTATGGTTTAAAGGTGTGTTTAGGTGAGTCTTTGATTAGGCTTTTGATTAGGAGTTTATAAGAAGGTGTTTAGGTGAGGTAATTAGGTAATTAGGAAGGTCAAGACTTGATTAGGAGGGCAATCTTACTAGATTAGTAATTTAAAATAATTCTTTTGGTCAAATGAGGTATGGCACAATTCCTTAATTTAAGGAATTGGAGAGAAAACACTATTCAAGATTCCATGGCTAGGAATATTGAATTAAAGAATGCAATTAGAGTTTATCTAAGCAATCTTAGGTTATAATTAACCTCAATAAATCATTTTGACTCTAGATTAATTATCGAGATAAATTAATCTTCGATTAGAGCCTAATATTGCTTAGGTTTGCTTAATTGCGCGTTAGGCTCACTGTACATTGTTCTAGGGGCAAAATGGTAATTTTGTGCTAAAACTTCCCGGGACCTTTCCTGCTTAACTAAACACCAAACATCACTTAAATCATTCTAAACTTCCTGAAAATTTGGTCAAACGGCACCTTTTACCCTTGTAGAACAAGGAGGGTATTTTGGTCATTTTGAGCTTAAAGTTTAGAAAATGAGATTTTACCTTGGATATCATTCATAACAATTTAACCCCTTCAAACATTGAGTTGACCCATTCTGGACTGCCTGTTTACTGCCCTTTAATTCTGGTAAAAATGACCTCAGGGCATTTTGGTCATTTGTACTCTAACAAATAAATTCTGTTACACTCTAGCTAAGATAAAATGAGTTGCACACATGTTTATGTTTATGCCTTGCATAGCATGTTTATTTTGATGCTATCACTAACCTCTCAAGAATAATTAAATGGACTTGCATTATCATGTTTAAATTCCAAGCTTGCATTTCATGTTTATATTTCAAGTCATCACTTAATTTTAGAGATAATAATGAGGTTGAATCTCATATTTATTTTATGCTCTCACTTTACTTTCTTAATGAAGAATAAAAATGAGTGCATATCATGTTTAAGTTTATGCCATCACTTAAATGATCTAGAGCCAAAGACTTGCCCAAGTATCTTGCATAAAGCTTTAGAAAATGGAGGAATTTCAAGGATGCCATTTCTGCCTTGTGATGATAATGGACTTGGAAGAGTTCATCTAATCACAAGTGCACATAGTCTAAGTCTTGGAATTTTTCTAAGCTTAGGTGTACTCAAGGAACTTTATGAACAAAGTTTTATGTTTTAAATCATTTTGAGCTAAATAATTTAGCTACTGACCTAGCACATATTTATATGATTTCAATGAGATTAATTGGTTTCAAAAGAGTTTTGAGTTCCTAAAATGATTCCAAGAGAAACTAGCAACTTATATGCATTTAAATCAAATGATTATGTGATTCTATGAAGCTTATGTTTTCGTTCTACCCTTGATGTTTGGCTACTGTATGAATTCTGTTTAAGGTTTTAAAATGTGTAAAATTATGTTTGAGTGAAGCAAGGAATGATTTAGGGAAGTTTAGAAAGAACAAGTAGTTAAAAGGGACTTAAAATGTGAATTCTAGAACACTTAGATGCAAATTTGCAATTCTGTTTCAGCATAATTGAACTTAAGAAAAATGGTTTATAATTAGTGGATATGTGTAGAAATCCCTCATAATTGGTTTAGGAGTTAATTATAGAGCCTTAGGCGAAGACGAAACTTAGAAGTGTCAAAACGAAGATTTTAGGACCTGTAATCGAACCATAAAATTCTACCCAAAATAACTAGAGCTGTTTGGTTATGTTATAATTCATAAACATTAGAGAAATTACAGGTAATGATCCCTTAGGTGTTATAAAAATCCATAATGAAGGATAGGATAATTGGAACACAAGTTTAAGACCGCAAGGGCCAAAGCATAAGACAACATGAGATAGGAGGTGTGATGTGAGCATAGGCCGAGCGGTAATACTTATGATGATGTGAATATGTTAATATCATGAACTGAGGCTATATGTGTATTTGTGGCATGTTGCTATGATGATGTGGTATGCTATGTTTACAATGCATGAGAATATATGATATGTCATATGAGGTTTATGGTGGCATGCTCATGTTGCATTCATCCAAGATATGATAAATAGGAATGATCCTATTATAACTTCCCAAGTTAAGGGTTGTATGGGGTGATTGAAGGAAATATTTTTTCTTTTTTACCCCGTTAATGAGCAACGGCTAGTTAGGATGAGCTCATTCCTAGGCGATGGGTGATTAGGAGTTTTGGTGACTATGTTAATTGCCTGCCCATGTTGGGTGGATTTGGGAAACCATGATGAGGGTGAAAAGTTATGAAGGAACTACAAGTTCAAGTATGAAAAAGAAAAAGCACATGCATATGTTTCGTTGATGTTTCATTGATGCATTGATTAAGTGATATGTGTTATCTACGTGTACTGTCATGTTGAATTTATGCATACATAAAATATCTGCATTCATACCATGAAGACTTATGCTAAAAGGAACCCACTTCTGATAATAGGATTTGAGAAATTAAAATTGAACCTATGCATATATACCTCTTTCATAATGAAACCCAAAGTGGCTGGGCGACCACATGACACTTGTGTTAAAGTCGGAGCCTGATGAATTTTGTATAAGTATTCTCAACCATTTTGTCTTTCCTTCTCTGTTCGCCCTCAACGGAATGATGCAGATGTTCTAATTTTCCTTAAGCGAGCTGAAGAGTTACGCACATTGGATTATGGGCGCAATGGAAGCTTGAAGACTAGTCTAGCCTATTTATAATTATGTTTAACATTGGTTAACCTTGCTTGATTATCTAGTATCCTTGGAGGTTATATTTATAAGGGCATCGTTGTTTTGTTATGATTATAATATAATACTACAAGTTATGTTGTGTTTATTCTATGGTTTATTTATGATTGTTATGGTGATGTATACCTGTTGTTGTTTTCTTGTATAGAAGTCTGTCCTTGCACATGCACGGCTCGCATTTTAAGTCTTAAGTTCAAAAAGAAAAATTTAGTCATATTTTTAGTACTTGTATTTTAAAGAAAGCCAAGTCAATTTTGAAACGAAAGACGTAACCCTTAACTAGTGAATGCGACTTTAGCATATAGGTAAAGTTAGGTGTTATAGTGGGCATCCACAAACAAACGGAAAACTAAATCAAATCCAAAAACTAAACCATTAAAATTCTCACCAAAGCTCCTAGATTGCAATGGTGGTCTTTGTCTCTAGAATAAGCTCAGTGGTAGTGTACGTGGCAAACAAGGGCTTTTAGTTTACAGTAAGATGGTGAAGGAGAGAAAAAGTTTCACTAAATTGGAAGAAGAAGCTCTGTTTTAAACATATGGGTTACTTTAGTTCCCAATTAATGAAACGATACATTTCAAAGTTCACTACTTACCGATGGTCATACCGACCCAGATGTGGGAACACCAAAGGTTGCGTAGCAAGTTTGAATTATTCAAATACCCGTTGGTACACGTCAATAAATTTCAATAAAAATGCAAATAATAAAATACCCACCGGTTACTCTTTAAAAAATTAAAATAATAATAATTTAAAAAATAAAATAAAACTCCCTAGTTAACCCGTCAATAAAAAAATTTTGAAGAAATAAAATAACAAAACTCGTTGGTATATATGTGGGTAAGTTTTAATAAAAATAAAATTCACAAATAAAATAACATAACCACCTACACCCATTTGACACTATGCGTCATGCTGTGCATATTGGCACCATCATTAATCGGTAAATTACTATGTTCGTATGCAAATTAATAATCAACCTATTAATTTCTAAAAAGGTGACAACTATATAGTGTCCCGCGATTTCTAATAGTGATTGTATGTCTTGATTGGAATTAATTAACATTCGGTAATTCCCCAATGGAGGACTTGATCAATATGTTTGTGTAGCCCACAATGAACTAAGTAAACAAGATGAAGAAAACAAGGCATTAATCATCACCTTTACCTTGACAATAGAAATCTCCATAATTGTTGATATTGCATGTGCTATGTGTGTTACTCCAGAACCCTTCAGAAAGCTTCAGGCAATATGTTTTGAATGACAACAAAACCAATTTAAGGAAAATATTTTAAAGAATGATGAACGTCTACCTTGAGTTCTCTTAAGTAGTAGACTTGTTCTTTTGTTGGCATAACATGGCTCTTAATGTGAATAATTTCACTTTACATGTGCAAAAATGATTTATCTGTATAAAGAGATGGGAATCAAACGGAAGTGATATTATATCGCAATTTAGCATATACATGCCTAACAGTATTGAAGAAATACAACTAGTGCAAGAAACCAAGTTTTAGGAATTAGAAATAACATCTACTTTAGAAGTAAGTTTAGACTAAGATATCATCAAACTTTGAAGGAAATGTGTTCTACAATCTTCAATCATCATATCGTATTTTTTTTTTTATAATACTCTATTCAAGACTGAAAACCAAAGTTTCATTAGGAAATATACATCAGAAAGTTCACTTCACCTAAAGATGGAAAATTTGAAATTCAAATTTAAAGTCAAACCTAGTTATAGGCTCTGGCATGTTATTTCTTCTACCAACTTGGTCAACTATCCCAACTTCTAGAAGGAAGAGTTCAAAAACTATGAGAAAGTAAAAAAAGTTTCTGAAGGACTCAAAAATCTCAACTTTACAATGGCTTTTAGAATCCTGAAAAGTCAAGCTATTCTTTTAGACTACAGTTGCAAGACACAAACAGATGATCAATACATGTCACTTGGAAACTGATCAAGGGCAACGATAAAAATGAACACCATCTATAAGTAAGATTATGTGCTTTCAAATAAAAAGACTTTGACACTGCACATGATGAAACATTGTGCAAATTTCTCATCCCTTGTAAAGTTTATTACATTTTGTAATCAGTTTACTTGTTGTAAAAATCTTCTTTCTACATTCCTAAATAGTTTATATGTTCTTCCAACAAAGAATTTCTAGAAGAAGTCATTAAAGTTATCCCAGGTTATTCATTGTATATCTTAAGAAACTTGAGTGCAGGTTAGTTTGAGTTGTAAACCCAAACACAAACCTTTGCATCCTCAATATAGTAGTGATCGTGGGAGTTTAGCTTGGAGGCTAGTCAAAGACTACTTGCAGCGTGAATAAAGTTGTTTTACTTGGTCACAATTTAGCTTGGAGAAGTTGGTCAAAGACTACTTAGTTTAGCTTTAAGGTTGTGAATAACTACTTGGTTTGTGACAGAAACTGGGTTGTCTATTGGTTACAGTTAGAGCTTGGGAAGTCTATTGAAAGACTATCCAATTTCTTTTTCAAGTTGAGAAAGGTGTTAATGAAACTCAATGTGGTTGAGAACTAAGATGGCAGGCTGAGCTAAACCATAAAAATCACTATGCAATATCTTCTTCTCCCTTATCTTTTTACATTCGCTACTCTGGTCATTTGTTTATTTTTTCTTGTTATTCTTTTGAGCTGTTATGTTACTTACTCTATTATTCAGAAAGTTACCTTCTAGATCTCTAACTTTGTTTTTGCTTGCACTATAAGCTTAAAGCTTGATAGTATCGTGTTAAAGTTGTCATAAGTTAAAAAGTAAAGAGAAGCGAAGCACGATTCAATCCCCTCTTCTCTGTTTTCTACCTACAAGTGGTATGAAAGCTTGGCCTCTAAGGGGTTAAGCATTCTAAACATTTGTAAAGGACAAAGATCCAAGGGACAAATGACACATAATATTCATATAGTAGAATGACACTCCATCAATAGACCGTCATTCTTTGATGGTGGGGATTATGTCTACTGAGAGACCGAATGGAGTTGTTCATAAAATTCACAAGTCTTGACTTGTGGGAAATAATTCAAGGAGGTGACTATGTACCAACTAAAGAGGTTCCCGAAACCGATGATGCACCTTCACCATTAAGAGAAATTCCAAAGTAGGTGGATAAAGCAACACAAAGCTAGAGTTTAGTTGAACTCTAAAGCTAAATACCGGCTCACATGTGCACCAAGCAAGATTGAATATGACAAAATCATTACTTATGACACAACAAAGGAGATATGGGGCAATTGCATATGCTGTATAAAGGTACTGATCAAATTAAGGAGACCAAGATCAATATGTTCGTTCATCAATATGAGTTGTTCAAAATGATAGATCAAGAAAATATTGATGAAATGACCACAAGGTTTATGCACATCATTAACCAACTAAAGGGACTAGGTAAAAGATACTCTAACTTTGAAATGGTTAGAAAAATCTTGAGGAGCCTCCCTTAAAGTGCCTGCCTAAGGTCACAGCCATTATCTCAAGGCTAAAAACCTTCAAACTCTCCACGGATGCAATCATTGGGTCACTTAAAACTCATGTGGTAGTGTTCTCTAAATGCATGGTAAATGCATCAAGAAAAGCAAATCCATGGCCTTGAAGTCATCTCATCAGAATTTGAATAAAGCTAATGCAATGAAAGTTGTTGAAACCTCTAATGAAGAGGAAGAGTCCCAATTATAAGGCAGAAGAAGATGGAGATGAGCTCTCTATGCTAGTGAGGAAGATGTCCAAAGCCTGAAAGAGGCAAGACAAAGAGAAGAAGGACATCAACCTCAGAAGGATAAAAAGGCAAAGTGAAGGTAGAAAGTGTCACATACTACAATTGTAGGGAGAATGGACACTTCAAACCAGAATGTCCTAAAACTGAATGTCCAAGAGAAGTTTGTCCCAAGAAGAAGGGCATGTTGGTCACTAGAGTGAATTGGAAGAAGAAAAGAAGGATCAGAAGATCAGGAAGAGCTAGATATTGCAAACCTATGCTTCATGGTAGGTATTCATTAGAAAGTGAACCTGAGGTAAGTAATTTAACTTTGTCTTTCCTATGATGAACTTTCAGCTTTGTTTAAGAGTTGCTTGAGGACTATCAAACTCTTTCCTCTTACTTTTTCAACTTGAAAAAGAAACATCAAAAAGTTATTTTAAAACTTGAAATGACCAAAATAGAAGCTGAGAATCTAAGGCTTGAAAAAGAAGAATTAAAAGAAGAAAACAAAGTTTTAAATGCGAAATCTAATGCCTTAGAATCTGTCTCAAGTAAAATGAAAACACTCAAAAAGTTATTTATGAGCTAGAGAGAACTTCAAAGCTTCTTAAATTTGACCTTGAAAAAGTAGTAAATGGATCAAAGAACCTTGATCTAATGATTAGAGGTCAGAAGCCATATTTTCAAAAGACCGGGTTGGATATGAAGAGAATATTGATGAGAAAAGAAAGCCTACTTAGTTTAAGAAAGTAAAGAGCAAGGCTTCTTGTACTTTCTATTTTAAAGAAGGGACATCCACCTTACAAGTGCTTCATGAGAAAGAAGTTTGTCAAAAGGCTGGAAAACCTTCTTCTCAAAAGACTAACCCAAAGGACCCAAAAAGTCTGGGACCCAAATTGAAATTGTGTTTATTGCAAGTTTGTCTAAGAATGCATGTGGAACATGACAACAAATGGTACATGGTGTACGTCCAATTTCTGCCGTTGAGTACAAATGACCAAAATGCCCCGAGGTCATTTTTACCTAGAATTCAAACAGCTGCCCGACAATCCTCAATGGGTCAACTCAATGTTGGAAGGGGATTATATCGTTATGTTTGAAATTCGAGGTGAAATCTCGTTTTCTAAACTTTCGCTCAAAATGACCAAAATACCCCTATGTTTTACGGTAAAAGGTGCCGTTTGAACCCGAAACTTTTCCAGAAAATTTGGAATGATGTTTTTGAGTGGTATTTGATAT
>JAMLFY010000835.1:0-22685 GCA_030441495.1 Dalbergia oliveri
CACCTGAGCTCGCGATCTCCAGCTCAGCGATGCCATGCCCGAATTGCCATATCCGCGGCTCCTTGACCCAATTCGCCGTGATCTGGACTCCATGACCCATATCTATCTCGCATCCTCCTCACATCCTCCGTATCCTCCACCACCATGAGTCCCTCCCTCTTTCTTATTTGAAGCTTTTGTGTTTTTTTTGAAGCTTTCTGACATTTTTTTTCTTGTTGCTTAATTCCTGAAAGCTTAACCATATTACCATGATAGGTTTATGTAATTAAGCTTAACCACAATTCACTATTTTCAATTTCCTTTTCACTTGAAACAGATCAGGAGCCCCATAATTTTTATTGAAAAGCTTCATAGGGGAGAAGAAAATACCTCCTCCTTTAGCTTCAATCAATTTGATATCCTTAAATCACATAACAGAATAATTTATATGATGATAATGGGAATCTTGAATTTGTGAAGATGTGATTTTATTATCATCAATTGGATGTCCTATTTCATTATATGGCCCATTTGTTAGAAAATTGGGCCCTTCGAAAATTGCATAGTTAGATAAGATTTTCTACTATAATTGTGTTTTGTTTCATGTTATTGCTGTTTGATGGTGGAATGCTTGATATTAACTGTGTTTTATGGTGAATCCGTTTTATTGCTAAGGCTTGTTCGAACAATGCAATAGATGCGAAAGGCATGGGTTGTCTCACGAAGAGCTTGAGTTTTTGATCTTGAATAAAAGAAAATATGATGCTCAAATATGATGCTCAGAGTTTTTGATCTTGAATAACTGATGCTCAA
The DNA here is from genome assembly GCA_030441495.1 of Dalbergia oliveri. Lineage (NCBI taxonomy): Eukaryota > Viridiplantae > Streptophyta > Magnoliopsida > Fabales > Fabaceae > Dalbergia > Dalbergia oliveri. The sequence continues at coordinate 793 of JAMLFY010000835.1, forward strand.
AAAAGAAAAAGATGATGCTCAAATTGTTTGGCTTAGGTATATATGATGAACAAATTCCAATTAACAAATTTGATAAAGCCGCTATATATGATGCTCAAATTGTTTGGCTTTGAAGTTTGATATGGGTGCAAAAGATGTACTAGCTATGGCTGAAAGAGTGTTTTTCCTTCCCAAAGAAAGAATGGTTTTCCACCCTATTAAGAGATGGATGATAATGTTCCCCAGATTTAGTTAGACTATTGAAAGATAATGTGCGAGATTTTTACAATAATCCATTAACATAAATTTTGGCTTTGTTCCCTATCTCAATCTTAATTTTTTGTCTTCCTTCACTTTATATAAATCTAAACATATATTCCCTCTGAATAAAAGGTTCCCTTAAGTTTGGATCACTTTGGTTTGTCGAGTGTTCTCTTTTGCGCTTATGGTATCAGTTTGAGCAATATGTATTGATGAACCACTTACCTTGTCCTGCTTGCTCTTTCTTTATTTTTATGTTATTGTTAGACTTGATGTAAAATTTTCATATACTCCCCTTAATATCTTCTTATTTTTATATATTCCTTTTTGCTTATTTGTGATCACCATTGTAGATGGAAAATGAGAAAAAAGAGTCTTCACTTTGGCCCTCTGCATTTGTCAAAATCTTTATAGACATTATGGTTGATGAGGTTAACAAGGGAGTATGAGGAATAATGTGTTTTCACCTAAGGTGTGGCAAACCATCTTACAAACACTTAATCAAAGAACTAGGTGTGAATATGACACAAACAAATTAAGTAGAAATTTAATAGGTTAAGGCAACAACATGGAATATTTTAGCTGCTACAACAAATTGGATTTGGATGGGATGCTAAACTAATATTTTCATTGCTATAGAAGAAGTTTGTTTAACTTACATTTGGGTATACTTTTAGATAGAAGTTAGCATGTTTATTCATATTTATACATTTTTAGATTTAGTGTACATAATTTTTTTTAATTTCCTTATAGGAATATTCATGTTGTACTATTTAAGAAGAAAGGTTTGGATAATTACAAACTTTAAGAGTGATTTTCAATAAAAGTAGTGCAACATGGGTGTTTCATCATTCATCTACTCAAGATCCACCTAACACGGATGATGAAATTGAGCTTGATAATAAATTTTTGCATGACGGGATTCATGTAAATCTAGATGATGATGATGAGGAAGATGATAGCCCAGGAATAGAAAGAGTTACCTTTAGTGGTAAAAGAACAATTAAAGTTGCTAACTGCAAGTCAAAGAGATAGAGTAGGAGCATCCAAGTGGAGGATGCACTTCAAGCTTTCATTGAGTCATCTAAGTTGAAAGAGAAAGCTATGGTTGAGGCGTCTAAGAAGAAAGTCGAAGCTTCAATAGCTAGAACTAGAGGTATAGGCAAAGAGTATAGAAGCCACTTGTTCTACAGTTGCATTAGTTGAGTACATTATGGTTGGATGTATAATAGAGCTTGAAAAAATGGATGATGTCTCAGATGACTTTTATATGAAGCGGTGAAAAATTCAAAGATGCGGATTATGGAGAAGCATTTTTAAATATACTGGGCATAAGAGAAAGGCATGGTTGGATATGCAACACCCCAAAAATTTTTTAAAAATTAATTTGAGTTCTATTAATCATAATTTTAAAAATCTAGTTAAGCAATGATGAGGATGGCCCAGTGGACATGTTAAAAAAAAATTTCAGGCCGGGTGAATAGTGTTTTGAGCCCAATCAAGCCCATCAAGAAGTCAAACCTTAGGAGCAGGAAATACCCAGAACTTAGAAAGAGAAGGTTGAGGTTAGAAATAGTTAGAAAAGAGAATTTTATACCTGAATTTAATTTTCGGGTAATATTAGTTAATTTGGTACTACGTTAGTAAAATTTTGGTGTGCGTTTCTAACATTTAAAGATAGTTTAATCTTATAAAAGGATAATGTCTATCCTTTATATGCAAAGTGTAAGGCTAAGATTTAATCTTGCTTTACAAGATTAAATCCTAGTCATTCATCATATTTTCTTTTAAAGAATTAGAATTTATACTACATAATTCTTACAACCTTATTTAATATCATTTAAAGCCATCAACTTTGTCATTTTTCATCCTTCATTCTCGGCCAAGTATGAGAAAACAGCCATCTCCATTTTGCTTCTTCAAAAACCATGAAAACTTGATCCAAAACCTTAACTTATAATTGATAAAACCTCAAACTTCCTTTACTAAACTTCTTCCTCTCATTAAGAACTACCAAACTAACCTATTAGAATTTGAATCCATCACTTTTCCAACTTTGAGGGCACACAATCTGAGGTTAAAGGAAGGGTTTGGTGTTGTTGGGGAAGCTTTGAAGTGAAGCAAAAGCATTCTAGAGCATCCTTTGGAGTTAAGAGCCACAAATCTCTAAAGTAGGGTTTTCCTTGCCTTTTTTCTTCAAATTTATTCTAATGATTTTTTATTGAAGTAGGTCTAAAATTTTTTATTGTATTGGTTGATAATATGTTGATATTGATGTGTTAATTATGGTGGAGTGGTTTGATGTTGGGAAAAATTAGTTTGGTCATGTTCCTGGAAGAAAATTACATAACACATCATTATGACAAAATAACATAATCTTAAAATAATCATGCATGTTAAATGATGCCTGAGGACCTGCCCACATGAAAGCACTTTATTCTAACATGATCCTAATTTAAATTTCACTACAAAGTGAAGCTCACTCCGGAATAGCTATCGACTTCTAAGGCTAGACTAAACAATAATTAGATCTGTAATTGTAACTGGAAGGGAGAAAAGGAGGAGTGAGTTCATCAAAACTTGAGCGAGTCTCACTCACAACCCATATGGGACAACAACAACATTCATAACATATACATGCAACTAATAAAAATATTTTATATATACATGCATATAACTTTACTAAAAATAAAATGAAATTCAACTAAATCCATGGCAATAACTAGTAAAGAAACATGAGATGCTATGTACATAAATATCTAGTGATAGTTGAATCTAAGCTAATGACTAATCTGATCGGCACCTAACTAGGTGTCATAAATGGACACCATACTAGGTTCCTTACTATGGGTGAGTCAGTTCTATGGACCACTTGGTACCAAGGTTAACGATCGATCATGTAGTCGCTTGTTCTATTTCTCACTAATTACTAAAAAAATAATAACTTGCAATTAAACGGATAAATCTAAAGCTTTGAATGCATATAATTCTAACAATCTACTTAGCATAACTAAGGTTTAAAATCAGGCTCTAACCAGCTTAGACATAGTGATTTCATAAGCCAACAAAGCATGTATCTGACAATTGTTATAAATCATACTTTGTTCAACACTTTCAATAAATCACGGTTGTGTTCTAAAATCTGAATAGAAAATCCATAGTCTAAAAACATGGTAATCAATATTTCTGCTGAAACATTAAACTAGGGTCACATAATTTCATAAACTTGGAAAAAGATATTCTATAACATGCAAGGTATTAAATATGGTCCCATGAGCTTTCTAAAATAAAGTTTTCATGATAACTTGAAAAAAATATTTTTTTTGAAAATTAGCATAATCTGTGAAAGCATGTATTTGGCATAAGTCATTCTAGAATTTCATAAATAATTTATATAATACTGGAAAATACTAATAATGACCAAAAGTATGGCCATAAACTTAAACCCACTCACTATTCATTGCTGGAGTGCTGACCATTGCCTATGTAATATTAGGGAATTAGAATGACACTCTCAACTATCATAGAATTATAGACAAAAATCAGGAATAAGTTGGAATTGAATGAGAAGAGAAAACTATACCACAATAACCTAAAGGTTCACTAAACTCATAACCATATAAGGATAGGGATGGGAGCACTTGCCAAAAGAGATTAATCAAAGAGGTTGAGAGAAATTGCGTCTTTCTCTCTAGGAAAAATCCTTGGGTGGCTAGGGTTCTTAAAAGAATGTTTGGGAGACTATAATGTGTCAAATATATATTAGGAGAAGAAAGATATCACTAACAAATTTTATTTTATCTTTTTTTTGTTTTTATTTCTATTTTTTCATTTTTAACTTTTATTAAGATTTTAATTTCCATTGTGGTTAGAATTTGGCGTCAAGGCTAGAAATAACACTTGTAGATAATTGAGTTAGCTTTCTAATGCCATCACATCAATTGACATCTACAAATCAAGATATTTGTAAAATACTAAACAAGGATACGATCATACTTAACAGCATAAGAATAAGGCTATGTTAAAGATCTTTTAGAGATATATCCTAACTAATTGTGTGATACCAATAATGAAATAAGGATAATGGTTAGAATAAATCTAACCGATTCTTTTGCTACTACTTGGACAATTCAAATTCAAACTACCCTAACATATCTCTTAATTATCTTTTCTATCAGATATATCTATATATATATTGAAATGAAAAGCTAATGAGGTTATTAAAACAAATAACATATATCTTGGTGTATTAATATTATGTACTTGTTTCTTTTTTGAAACAATAATAATAATACTAATAATTTACATGATGAACAAATTTTGCACTCAATTCTAATATAATAACTTCTTAAAAAATATCTAATAATTCTCAATAAAAATAATATCTAACAAATTATTTTCATAATACATGTTAAATATAAATAATATCTAATATCTTCAAGTAAGTATCATTGTAATTTAGCAATGTCTACAAATCATTTTCAAATCACAATGGTTATGATTTTGGATAATTATCAATCACTTTGAAAATCTTCAACTATCATTTATCTGGATTTCAAATTTTCATGAAACTGATATGTATACATGGAAATATATTTTTCTAATATATTCATTTAATTCTATACATTTATATTTTTGAAAGTATTTGACTATTTTATAACTTCTTAAAAATTATATCTATTATCAACATAAAATACTTTATGCTAACATCATTATTACAAAAGTAGTATTTGTGAATATTATATATATATATATATACACACACACTAATAATCAAATCTTTATAGAATAATTACAATATATAATGAAAGAAAGAAACTAATCTCAAATTGACACTTTACACATTATATATCTAAATAATTCATCATCTTATAAAAGATATAAAAATTAATTTATAAAGTGCATGTGATAAAAAAAAATTTAGTAAGCTATACTTTTTCTAATTCTAACAATATCTACAATACTAATACAAATATTAATATCAACGATAGTTATAAACAATATTGAATCTAATAGATTTGATAAGATAATATTTTCAAAGTTTAAAAATCAAATATCATAACACAAACATAATATCATATTATATAAAAAGATTAATATAAAATTCAAATAAAAACTTGGACATTGGCATAGAAACAAGATTGATGTACAAAATTATTATAAATTTTATATTTTATTTTCTCCTTTTGGGATTGATATTTTCTTTTATAATTTAAATTTAACATGATTTACTATTTCACATAAATTTAAAATAGAGATTAATATTTATTCATTCTTTTGATTTATTTATTTTCAATATACAACCTCTTTTCTTCTTTTTTTTTTTATGGCCTATAGATATTTCTTTAAGCTTTATCCAACCTTTCTTAGCTTAAGCATATCCTTCCTAAAGGCATTCACTTTTGGGATATTACATTAGTGCTTCACATGGTGTATAGAATGCATCAATAACTTATTTATTTTTGGGCTCTACTTTGAGCTATCTTAGAGGCGTTTAAAGGATTGACATATTTGTTTACCCTAGTTTTTGACTCACTTTAGGTTGTAGTTTAGAGCTCTCTTTCTCTCTACACTTTCATCTTCTTCTTTATTCTTCTCTCTATTAGGATTCTATTAGTGAAGGTGTTTTGTCTGGAGATTGTACTAAAGATTATTACTATTATTTTCATGTTCTATTTTATTTTCATTATTGTAATCCTCAGAGATGGAGGAATAGATTTTCTTACTAGTGTAGGGATTTCCAATGGATTAGGAAATATTTGAGACCTTTTGTTTATATTAAATGCATTAGTTTTCTCAATATTTTGCAGTTTTATTCTTATAATTATTGTGGTTGTAACACCCTAATATTTAACCCCAATACGCCTAGGACGTATCAAGACTAATTATTAGTTATTACTTCTCTTTAAATTCATTTATAAAATACTTAGCGAAAAATACGGTAATTTTTTTTTTTTGAAATGATTTATATAAAACAAAGTGCGAGCCTTTGCGCGTAACATAAACAACGTGAAGCGGAAGAATAAATAAAACATACAGAACATAAGCATTAAAGAACACATCCATCATAAACATCATTCCTCATCACATTAGATAATATAGTTTAGTACATCACAATAGAAATATAACAGAAACATAAAGTCTTACCCATACTAGTGGGAGAGCTTGCAGGACAATAACATAAAATAAGAAACATGATAACAAATACATGGAACAACCCCAAAAGATACTCCCAAGCTAAGACTCTCCTCCCTCAAGCTATGGATGACGCTCCTATCTCTCGGTGGCACATATCCAATGAACTGGGCAAGCTCCTCGGATGCGTGAAGGCGGAAGGATGGGAGCATGCCGCCACGTGAGGGCGCATCTCCGTCGTGCTAACCTCCGCTGCCACCGTCTCCTCGCTCCATCCCGATATCCATGGGTACGGAGGGCGACCCCGAGAAGGGATGAGAAGGAGGATCCTCTGATGGGTCGGTCTCCGAACGCCTCGGGCGAGGCACGTACTCGGGTAACCTCGCACCGTGAAGATGCGGACGGGCGCGACGGTTCTGCTCGTCATGGGTCGCGTCCTCTCAAAAATCAGTCGTCGCCAAAGGGTGAAGTCGGTCGAAGCGATAGCTGGAGACGGGAAAGCAAAAGGGCGTCCCACGTATGCAAAAATGCGTATGGCACAATGACCCTTGAAGTGGTAGGACTGATGCTCGGGTCATAGTGCACCTCCCACGGGTGCGTCAACAAAAATCACGAACGACGCCATCGATATCTGAAGACGTAACGGAAAGAAGAGAGAGAGGGTGAGAATTCTTGCTAAAGAATCTCAGGAGGGAAATCCTCTATCCTAGTGTCATCGTTTACGTCCCAGGAACCTTGGGTTTATTATGAAAAGGTTAAGCATGCATAGGTTCATTATGAGGTTTTCACAAAGGTATTTATCCAAGGTCCATGTCTTTTATAATGATTCTTAATGCATGTATGCAACATAATAGTTCATGGATGCATGGCAGGACTTTAGGTAAATCAAACAATAATCAAACAACATATAAGTGGCATGTAACTTTTCTCTTGAACATCTTTCCTTTTCTCATACTTGTGACACCAATCATAATAGTAACCGCACCCCTTAAACTAGGCTATGAGCTCATACCTTAACTAGTCGTCACTAGTTCTTACTTATCCTCTTGATAAGCGAATCATAAACATAATCATAATCATCATAATCCCGACTCCAGAGTACGGGTAGGGGCCTAAGGATCACCCATCATGGGACTTTTTCCTTCTTCGAAACGCATCGACTGGTTAAGACCAACGACTTTGTCCGCTTTGGCAGGCTAATGTCTATGCCCTCACGGTTTTACCTTCTCCTCATCGGAGGGAGAAGTACGTCTCGTGTGTCACCTTAAACATCATATACTTTCATTCTTCGAAACGCATCGACTGGTTAAGACCAGCGACTTTGTCCGCTTCGGATGGCTCCGTCCATACCCCCACGGGTTTACTTTCTCCTCAGAGGAGAAATGCGTCTCGGCATATAACTTTAAACTTCATATTTCTCAAAAACTTTCTTTTTGTCCCTCAAATTTGACGGAAATTCGGCGGCATAACAGCTACTCTCCGAATTTCCTCAAATTTGAGTCATGCCACATAATTTCAGTCACATGCATCATTTTCATGGAACTTTCTCATTGCAATAACTTTCTAGTTCACATGAGCATATTTCTCAATTTCATTCATATCTTTGAAACATTATGCATCTCAAACACAACATTTCATCATATCACCATATCAAATTTGCACATAAAGTTTCATGCTCAAGGAACTAACATAATCACATCATCATAAGTGTGCACGAGGTTCATCATCATAATCATACTCTCTCGTCCACCTATCTCATAGTATCTTATGCTTTGACCCTTACGGGCTTTAAACTTGTATTTGCATTTTTATTACCCTCAAGGGGTTAACACTTAAACTTTTCTCTAAGATTTGAACTCATCAAAATTCCAATCAGCACTTATCATAAAAGGGCAGAAATATCATATGCTTACGGGGCTCTAAAATCTCCATTTGTGACCCTTTTTAAGATCCATCTTCGCCTAAGGCTCCATAATTAATTCCTAGACCAATTATGAGGGATTCCTAGGCATGTTCTCTAAGTTATAAACCACTTTAGATCTCTTATCATCATCTTAAACTTAGAAATTAACACCTAATCATTTATGAAGGGATCTTGTACATGTCTTACTAATTATGAATCATTTATCCTTGAATTAATCATGCTAGAACAGATTTGCACTTCTTTGCATTAAGGTGTTCTAGAATTCTCATCTCAAATCCCTTTTAAGTTACTTATTCTTTTCTAACTTTTCTAAATCGATCCTTGCTTCACTCAACATAATTTTACACATTTAACACCTTAGAACAGCATTTATACAGGAGCCAAACATAGAACCGAAATCATGAACCCATAAAATCACATAATCTCTTGGGTTGAAATGCATATAAGTTACTAGTTTTCTCTTGGATATTTTTGAAACAAAAGGTGTTCTGGTAATCGATTACATGTTCCTAGTAATCGATTACCAGGAGCTCAATTCATTCTGGGTTTCAAAAACAAGGGTAATCGATTACATACAATGGTAATCGATTACTTAGGGTTAAGTTTTGAAAAATAAAGAACATAGGGTAATCGATTACACTATAAGGTAATCGATTACAGGGTTTCCAGAAGGTTCTGGGCATGAAAAAGCCGTGGTAATCGATTACACTGCCTCTGGTAATCGATTACCAGAACCAAAAGTCCTTCGAAAACCTTCTGGTAATCGATTACATGGGTGGTAATCGATTACCAGAACCTCCTAATTTGAGAAAACATGATTTTGACACATTCCAAACTATTTTAAACATCTTGAGACCTCATAAAACAGTTTTCCAACATTTTCTTGAAATTATTCATGTATTTTACAAAATCAAACCATTATTGAATCATACCAAAACTCATCCATTTCTTTTTGAATGGAGTTTCCTTTTTAGGATACTTAGGGCAAGTCTTTGAGCTCTAGAGTATTTAGGTGATGACAAAATCTTAAACATGCTATGCACTTTATTTTACTCTTCATTAGAAAGTAAAGTGAGAGCATAAAATAAATATGAGATGCAACTTCATTATTATCTTTAAGGATTAAGTGATGACTTGAAATATAAACATGAAATGCAAGCTTGGAAATTTAAATATGGTAATGCAAGTTCATTCATTTACTCTTGTGAAATTAGTGATAGCATCAAAATAAACATGAGATGCAAGACATAAATTTAAACATGAATGCAACTTGTTTTTATCTTAACTAGAGCTCTTGCAAGACTTTTAGAGGAACATAAACCTCAACCCATTATGTATCATAAGGCAAGCTTTAGAGTTCTTAGCACCTAGACTTCAAAGAAATCTTAAGGTTTGAACTTCATCATCAAGCTTAAGGAAATGGACCCAAAGTTCAACACTTTGTCTAAACAAAACTACAAGAACTAAGTCATATTCTTTATTTTATTGCTCATGGGCTTCAATCTAGAGTAAAACTCTTAGAACGGCCGACCAACTTTAAGGTTGGCAAGGGTAAGCTTAGAGCTCTTTGAAATCATAAGATTAATTTTCTTAACAAAACTTTTGTGATCTACTAACATTTTTACAAACTTTGTTCAAATCCAAAGAAGAAAAACTGAAATCCTTAAGGGAAAGAGGAAGAGGAAAACCGAAACTTAAGCCAAGAAAAGAAAGGAAATCCAAGCATGTATGGTCCAAGACCAAGTTGTTTCAAGCTTTAGAGGTTTCTCACATGACAACAACAAGTCATTATCTTGAAACCTCATCATCAAGCTCACATTCTTTTTGTAAAAAGGCCTCTTGGCCGAAAAAAAGGGAAGGGAAAGGAGTTTGAAACCAAGAGAAAAACTAGAACTTTCTTGAAGAACACAAACAAAAATCATCAAAACTTAACCCCTACCTTAAGAAGTCTTGAAGAGATGTAAGAAAGCTTTGTTTTCTTGATGGAAGGAGAAGGAAATCCTCTTGGAGTCTTGAGGAAGAAATCAGCCAAGTTGAGGGAATTTGAGAGGAAATGAGAGAAAGTGCAAGAATGCTTAAACTTGGCAAATGATCCAAAGTGTAACCAAGTTCTTCAAGGCTTGGTATTTATAGAAAAAATGAGACATGTTGGCTGATTTGGGAGGGAATGGCTGATGGCTTTTCAAGGTCAAGGGAGGAGGAAATATCTCTTACAAAAGTATGGGCTTAGGCATGGCAAGCATGGTTGGAAGCATGGGCAAGGTATGGCCTAAGGCATGGGCTTGGAGTGCAACAAAAATCAACATGTGGCACCATTTTGGGGGATTTTCGCCAACACATCAGCCAAGGGGAAGGGATTTTTGTTCATGTAATTGTGGTTTAAGGATGTGTTTAAGTGTTTCTTTGATTAGGCTTTTGATTAGGAGTTTGTAAGCAAGTGTTTAGGTGAGAAAATGGTTAATTAAGGTGGTTCAAGACTTGATTAGGAGGGTAATCTTATTAGATTAGTAATTTAAAATAATTCTTTTGGTCAAATGAGGTATGGCACAATTCCTTAATTTAAGGAATTGGAGAGAGAAACACTATTCAAGATTCCATGACTAGGAATCTTGAATTAAAGAATGCAATTAGAGTTTATCTAAGCAATCTTAGGTTCTAATTAACCTTAATAAATTATTTTGACTCTAGATTAATTATCGAAATAAATTAATCTTCGATTAGAGCCTAATATTGCTTAGGTTTGCTTAATTGCGTCATTAGGCTTACTGTACACGTTAGGGGCAAAATGGTAATTTTGCTAAAACTGCCCGGGACCTTCTGCTCAACTAAACATCAAACATTGCTCATAAACATCATTCTAAACTTCCTGGAAAGTTTGGCTCAAACGGCACCTTTTACCCGTGTAGACACAGGAGGGTATTTTGGTCATTTTGAGCCGAAAGTTTAGAAAACGAGATTTTCACCTCGAATATCATTCATAACAACATAATCCCCTTAAACATTGAGTTGACCCATTCGAGGGTTGCCGGAACTGCCCTTTAATTCGGAAAAATGACCTCAGGGCATTTCGGTCATTTGTACTCTCACAGGCAGAAATTGAGACGTTAAATGGTGATTGCTATAATTTTGATTGGAATAACTAAATTGGCAATCGTCATTTAGGGAAACCCTTTGGGCATAAATTGATAGATTTATTGGTTTATGTTTGAGGGACAACAATATAAGTAACCTTCGATTGACGTTAGACTATAGCAATTGGTTCATTAAATCAAATGTGATTCTAAATAAATTGAGATATTGTTTATTAGTTATTTGCATTAGTCAAATTCTAGAGATTATCGATCACTAGCATAATTGCCGGTGATTTATTACTAATAGCCACTAATGAATTCAATATTTGGTCTCTGATAACTAATTCCAATCCTAGGAATACCTAGCACAAGTGCCATTCTTCTCATTGCTATTATCTTTTAATTTCAATTGCTTTAATTTCATTCTCAAAACCAGCAATTTTCCAACTAAGTGATAAAGCCTCATTGAGAGATGATCTAGGTTGTACCCTTTACTACATTTTGGTGCAACTTAGCATTAAAATAAATTTCTAACTTGAGAAGGAGGCGGCAACCTTGCTTCAATGTTGCACATCAATGGCTCACATCCTTTGACGAGCTAACCGACTTTTGAACCATTACATGGCAAATAGAACTAACCAGAAGATGGTAGGAAGTTTGTATAGATTGGCTCAAGGAAAAAAATGAGTCGTTGAAGCATTTATGGGCCGTTTCAATAAGTAGACATCGTAGATTAAGGATTTGGATCAGAAAGTGGTAATGCATGCCTTTATTGAAGCACTTAAGCCTAGACTATTTATTGAATCCTTACATATCAATCAGTGCATAGCTTGGATGAAGTTACGCAGTAGGGCTATTGGTTACATCTAGGTGGAAAGAGGAGAAAGAGGGAGGATATAAAAGATGTAGAGCAACCGTGGCCAAAGACATTCCTTAGTGTGAGCCTCAAAAGGCGCTCGGGAAACACACCTCCTCGTTAAAGCGAAATCAGGATAGGTATTTGAAATCACACCCAACCCCGCTTTCAAAATTGTGCCCACTTCAATGCTACGAAGGATGTTATCCTCGAGATGTATGCAATGCTGGCTTGGCAGCTATTTGTACGTCAGGAATTTTCAGTGTGCAAATGATTGAAATGCCCTAATCATTTTACCGGAAATGAGGAACGTCCCGGCCACCCTCAAGGGGATGTTTTGATGTTGATAGGGGATTATATGTGTTGTGTATGGTAAGAGCAGAAGAATCTCATTTTTGAGTTCGACGCGCAAATTACCAAAACACCTGTGGTTGTTTGTTATTGTTTTACGTGCCGTTGACTCTGGACTTTACCAAAAGGTTTTAAACAATGTTTTTAAGTGAAGTTTAACAACAGGTTAAGCCCGAGTAGTCCGAGCAGTTTTAGTGCAAAATTACTAACCCTTAGAACAGTGTAACAGTGAGCCTAATGACGTAATTAAGCAAACCTAAGCAATATTAGGCTCTAATCGAAGATTAATTTATTTTGATAATTAATCTAGAGTCAAAATAATTTATTAAGGTTAATTAGAACCTAAGATTGCTTAGTTAAACTCTAATTACATTTTTAATTCAAGATTCCTAGTCATGAAATCTTGAATAGTATTTTCTCTTCCAATTCCTTAAATTAAGGAATTGTGCCCATACCTCATTGGACTAAAGAATGATTTTAAATTGTTAATCTAGCAAGATCACTCTCCTAATCAAGTCTTAACAACCTTAATTAGTCATTACCTCACCTAAACACATTCTTACAAACTCCTAATCAAAACCTTAATCAAAGAAACACCTAAACACATCATTAAACCACAATTACATGAACAAATCATCCTCCCCCCTTGGCTGGAAATTTTGGCTGAATTCATCCTCCCCCAAATGTGTCACATGTTGATTTTGTTTCACTCAAAGACCATACCTCAAGCCATACTTTGAACCATACCTAGCCATGCCTTTAACCATGCCTTTGAATGACAAGTTTTTGAAGATATTTTCTTCCCCAAAGGCCATGAATACCTTCGGCCTTCCTCCTCCTTTTGCAGCCTTATTGTTGAAATTTTTCTATAAATACCAAGCCTTAGAGAACTTGGTCACACTTTAGATCATTTGCCAAGTTCAAGCTTTCTTGCATTTTCTCTCCTTTCTTCTAACTTTCTCTTCATCTTGTTCTTTTTCCTCCACCATCAAAGAATCCTTCCACCACCAAACACCATAAACCACCACTCCCTCACCTCAAACCTCCTCTCAAACACAAAACCTTTTCATTTCTAAGCTTGTTTCTCAAGGAAAAATCATCTTCCTTGAGAAACCTTGTTGGCCGAATCCTTATTGCCATCCAAGAGAAGATTTTGTCTTTTCATTTCATCAAGGATCCAAGCTTTCTTCCATTTCTTTCAAGACTTCTTTAGGTAGGGGTTTGTTTTCAAAGTTTTCTTGTTTCCTTAAAGAAAAGTTCTAGTTTTCTCTTGGATTTCAAAGCTTTCCTCTTCCTTTTTTGTTTCGGCCTTAGGGCCTTTGATTTAGAAAAACTTTAGCTTGATGATGAGGTTTCAAGATAATGAACTTGTGATGCCATGTGAGAAACCTCTAAAGCTTGAAACAACTTGGTCTTGGACCATACATGCTTGTGTTTTCCTTCCTTTTCTTGTTATATTTTCGGTTTCTCTTCCTTTTCCCCTTTAAAGTTTTCGATTTCTTCTTCCTTAGTTTGAACAAAGTTTGTTAAAAATGTTAAGTAGATCACAAAAGTTTTGTTAAGAAAATTAATCATATGTTTTCAAAGAGCTCTAAGCTTACCCTTGCCAACCTTAAAGTTGGTCGGCCGTTCTAAGAGTTTTACTCTAGATTGAAGCCCATGAGCAATAAAATAAAGAATATGACTTAGTTCTTTGTATTTTGTTTAGACAAAGTGTTGAGCTTTGTGTCTATTTTCTTGAGCTTGATGATGAAGTTCAAAACCAAAGGCTTCTTTGAAGTCTTAGTGCTAAGAACTCTAAAGCTCACTTTATGTTTGTTAAGGTATATATTGGGTTAAGGTTGTGATGTTCCTTTAAAGTCTTGTAAGAGCTCTAGCTAAGATAAAATGAGTTGCACACATGTTTATGTTTATGCCTTGCATAGCATGTTTATTTTGATGTCATCACTAAACTCTCAAGAATAACTAAATGAACTTGCATTATCATGTTTAAATTCCAAGCTTGCATTTCATGTTTATATTTCAAGTCATCACTTAATCTTTAAAGATAATAAAAGGTTGCATCTCATATTTATTTTATGCTCTCACTTTATTTTCTAATGAAGAATAAAATAAGTGCATATCATGTTTAAGTTTATGCCATCACTTAAATATTCTAGAGCTCAAAGACTTGCCCAAGTATCTTACATAAAGTTTTAGAAAATGGAGGCATTTCAAGAATGCCATTTCAGCCTTGTGATGATGATGATGGACTTGAGATGAGTTCATCTAATCATAAGTGCCCATAGTCTAAGTCTTGGAATTTTTCCAAGCTTAGGTGTACTCAAAACTTTATGGAACAAAGTTTTATGTTTTAAATCCATCCTTGAGCTAAATAATTTAGCTACTGACCTAGCACATATTTATGTGATTTTAATGAGATTAATTGGTTTCTAAAAGAGTTTTGAGTTCCTAAAATGATTCCAAGAGAAACTAGCAACTTATATGCATTTAAATCATGAGATTATGTGATTATTTGGTGCTTATGTTTTCGGTTCTGCCTTGTGCACTTGGCCACTGTATTAAATCTGTTTTATGGTGTTAAAATGTGTAAAATTATGTTTGAGTGAAGCAAGGAACGATTTAGGGAAGTTAGAAAGAACAAGTAACTAAAAAGGACTTAAAATGTGAATTCTAGAACACTTAGATGCACAAAATATAAATTCTGTTCCAGCATAATTGGACTTAAGAAAAATGGTTCATAATTAGTGGATATGTGTAGGAATCCCTCATAATTGGTTTAGGAGTTAATTAAAGGGCCTTAGGCGAAGAGAGAAACTTAAAAAGGGTCAAAAATTTTAGGCCCGGAAGCATATGATGATTTTCTGCCTAAGTGATGCAATGCCATTTGGATATGTTAGTAGGCATAAATATTAGAAGGAACTATAGGTGATGATCCCTTAGGTGTGATAAAGATCTATAATGGGTGTTAGGATAACTAGAACACAAGTTTAAAGAGGAAGAAGACCAAAGCATAAAATATTTTAAGGTAGGGAGATGTGAGGTGAGAATGAGATAGAATAAGTATAGTTTTGATGTATGTGAATGTTTTAAATGCTATGAGTATGAGAATGTATGGATGTGTGGCATGTTGCTATGATGATGTGGTATGCTATGTTTGAAATGCATGAGAATATGAGACATGAATAGATGATATGTTATACGATGTTCTATAGTTGTATGCCCATGATTGCATCCATACAAGATATGATAAAGTGGAAATGATCCCATTATGACTTCTCAAGTTAAGGGTTGTACGAGGTGATCCAAGAAATAGATAAGCTAATGTGGAAATGATCCCATTATGACTTTCCGAGTTAAGGGTTGTATGGGGTGATCCAAGAAAGAAATATGATTCCCTCTTTTTTCCCCATATGAAATCTAGCGACGGCTAGTTAGGTTTGAGCTTATTCCTAGGCGATGGGTGTATTTGGAGTTTTGGTGACTATGTGAAAATCGCCAGGGCGGCATGTTGGGTGGAGTTTGGTGACCATGATGAGGGTGGAAAAATAAAGAAAGGAACTCGAAGAGTTCAATCATGATAAAGTAAAAGAAGCATATGCATATGTTTCATTTTGATGGTGCATTTGATTGAGTGATATGTGTTATGTACTTCTGTCGTTCTATACGATATTGTCATGCATACATGATATCTGTTGCATTCATGACATTAAGACCATACTAAAAGACACCCACTTCGGATAGTAGGATTTAAAATTAAAATTGAACCTCATGTATGCACACCTCTTTTGTAACAAAACCGAAGTGGCTGGGCGCGACAATGACACTTGTGTTAGAGTCGGAAGCTCCTTGTGAGAATCTTGAATAAGTTTCTCACCCCCTTTCCTCTCTTTCATGTCGTTACCAGACGGAATGATGCCAAATTATTCGTGATCTTCCTCGAGACGCGGGCGCAGGAGTCGATCATCAGTCAGACCAGAAGGGCACAGCAGAAGCATGAAGACTAGTCTAGTCTTGTTAACAATTTGTTTTGCGTTAGTTAAAGTTGTTTGGTGTAATTGATACCCCTAGGTGTCCTTATATTTATAGGGACATCGTTGTTATATTATGATTATGATATATTACTATAATTTATGTTGTGATTATTCTATGGTTTATTCATGCTTGTTATGATGATTTATATTGTTGGTATGTTTTATGTTTAAAACGGTATCTATACACAACGCGGCTCGCATTTTAAGTCTTAAATTCAAAAGAAAAAAAAATTAGCCGTATTTTTGCTACTTGTACTTTAACGAAAGTAAGTCAAGATCTAAAACAAAGGTGTAACAACTAATAACTAACCAGAAATGCAACTTTAGCGTATGAGGTTAAGACTTAGGGTGTTACACTATTCCCTAGGCCCTTAAATTTCAGCCACACTACATCCATCTCATCCAAGATTCGAGATCATCGGACTTTTGGTCATACCATGGACGAGTGCGAGACTCTTCATGATCTTTTGGTGACTCTTGCAACAAACGGCAGACTACGATATTTCTCATATCTAGAGAGATCAGGGTAACATCTTATAGCAAAGTCTGACCAGCCTGGCAGGCTTGGGCAAAGGCAGTTGGCTCAAGCCAAGAGCCAACCATCAGGGGGTGATCAATACCATATATGGGGGATTTGCCTGGGGCGGTAGACAAAGGCCATTAGTCGTAAGCATCTTCATTTTCTCCGAATAATGAATATCAAGAGAACCATGCTTGGCCAAAAGCTTTCTGATGTGCTAATTCCTTTTGACTGAATTTTCAAGGAGCAAAGCCCAACCATGATGATCCAATGTAATTCGGGGTCATTGTAGCAAATTTTGAGGTAAGACGGATACTTATGGACCAAGGTAGTTCTGAATATAATCTTTATGGATGTTTTTGTAAAGTTAGGTCTACCATAAGGAAGAGTGCCCCATTCTCATGAAAGGCTTGTAGATTGCTAACCACCTTCGAGGGTGTTAAGACTAGACCTATCAAGTATCTCATTATGAACAAGTAGAGCCTTTACAATATAATCATTGGATGCCCTTCCATTAACAAGCTTGAAGGCCATAATATCCACCTCGCACTTGACAATGGAATTCCCCTTTCCTTGGGAGTAGGTGCAATACATGCGACTAGCAAGAGGCACGACCATGTTATTTGGATTGCTTGCAGGTGCATAGGCAAGAGGATTATCCTAAGTTAGTAAAGTTTAGAAAGAGAAAGTTAATGATTGGATTATCAGATGTTAATCTTTCCAAACTAGATCCAAGGGAGTATTTCTTTGAGAGAAAGGCCGCAACGAGAGGGTGAAGTGGAAAAGTTGAGGATCGGTAACAATGAAGATCATTTTGTGATGATTGGTGCGTGCCTTCTAGGAGACCATAAGGCGAGATAGATAGTTCAGCTAACTACAACACTATATATTTTTTCCTGGGTGCCATCCGATATGCTGGGCATTGATCCAAATTTCATGTCCTACAAGTTGGATATTGATCGGGTACAAACCGATCACTAAAGGAAAGGGAAGATGATGGCGAAAAGCAGCAGGATAGTGAACGTCAAGACTAAAAAGCTTCTACATACTAGCTTTATTAGAAAATAAAATAGACAATATGGCTCTCTAATGTGGTGTTAGTGGAGAAGAAGAGCAAAGGAACATGGCGAATGTCTCTTGATTTCCGACTTAAATAAGGCTTGTCATAAAGACTCGTACCCATTGCCCATATACCCTTGTGGATTAAGTAGTAGGCTATCAGTTTCTAGTTTCATGGATGCGTACTCTAGATACAACCAAATCCGATGCACCCCAATGATGAGGAGAAAACGCATTCATGATTGATGGTCCAAGTTATTGCTACTGAGTGATGTCGTTCGAACTGAAAAATGCTAGTGCAACCTATTGCTTGCGATGAACATAGTTTTTGAGTAGCAAATTAGGAAAAATGTAGAAGTATGCGTAGATGATATGGTCTCCAAGACTCCAGAGGATGGCGACCATTCTATTGATCTATAGGAAATTTTTCAACTTTTAAGCACAATATGCGCTTGAATATAACTAAGTGCATGTTTAGGGTAATGGCAAGGAAGTTCCTTGGCTATATGCGATGAGCCGAGCCATAGAGGATAACCCGGAGAAATGCCAGGTGGTCATAAAGATGAAGAACCTATCAACGGTGAAAAAGGTCCAATAGCTTGGAGGTTGAGTTACGCTCTAACGCATTTCATATCTATAGTAGGTGATAAAATAGCCCCCCCTTTTTGATTGTATAAGGAGGGCCAAGAATTTTGAGTGACTTGGAATTAGTTCATGAAGAAGGAAAGGAGTAACAACCAGCTCTACTTTGTTAGCAAGGTTCTAAGATCCAGAGACCCAGGACCAAATAATTGAGCAGTTGGCTTTTGGCTCTGTCATTTCATCTAGGCACTTATGCCCATACTTCTAGAGCCACTAGATCATTGTCAAGACAGACCACCAATACGATAGATTCTTGCAAAGGTCGACTTATCAAGAGAATGATTGCATGGGTAGTAGAGTTATGCTAATATGGAATCATGTACCAAAGTCGAGGACCAATCAAGTCACAATTTCTTGGAGGATTTCATGGATGAGTGGTATGGGCCGAGAACATTGAAAGGGACTCTTCCTTGGAAACATGGACACTCTATGTGGATGGTGCCTCTAATTTGAAAGGAAGTAGTGCAGGGATCATTCTTGGAAGGATTGGACGGAGTGGCTATTGAGCAATCTTTGAAGTTCAAATTAATGCAGAGTATGAGGCTTTGCTGTCGAGCTACAGCCTGCAAGGAGATTGGGGTTAAGTCGTTGGTGGCCAAAAGTGAATCCTAAATTGTTACCAGCCAGGTACTCCGGGCAAACATTGCCCGGAGGTTGTTTAAATTCCTTCTTGTTTCTCATTCAAGTGTGAAATTCCTTGTTTCTCATTCAAGTGTAGTTTTCATTTTTTTTTTTTGTTGAATCTCATTCGATGTATGAAATGTTTGTTGCTGTAAAAAATGGTTGAATAATCAATCACAATGAGATGGGTTTATTTGTCATTTGTTTAAACTATTTTCATTGATCATGTATAATGCATGTATTTAGCTCTTTAATAACAATGCAAGTTAAAGGGCAATACATAGCCAAGGATGTGTTGACCTAATACCTTGACCAGGTAAAGGAAGAGTGAAAACCTTCAATGAAGTTTTGCATAAAGCACATACCAAGGGAAAGAAACACATGGGCTATCTTTTTCCAAGCTTGCAAGTACTCGAGACTTGGCATAATCAGATCTTGCTCAAAGAAAAGCTACAGAATCTGACTCTAACTCCATTAGCCATTTTCACTGTAATCATACCCACGTACCAATCGAGGACTCCCCTGCCAACCTGCCCAAACAAATTCCTGGTTGATGCCCCCGTTAAAGTATCTTACCACGTTAACTCCAATACAACCTAATATGATGCCTGAAAGCTAAAGCGGAATGACCTATTACATTATCTAGGACAGCTGATGGAGGCTGTTGCCTAACTTCAAATTAGAAATTATTTTAATATTAAGTTGCACAAAAAATATAGTAAAAGACACAATCTAGGTCGTTTCTCATGAGACTTAACACTTGGTTCAGAAAATTGAGGCTTTCAAAGAATGAATTTAAAGCAATTAAAATTAAAAGATAATAGCAACAGTGAAGAAGGCACTAGTGCAAGATATTCCTAGGATTTGAAATTAGTTATCATTGACCAAATATTAAACCCATTAGTGACTATTAGTAATAAATTATTGGCAATTCTATCTTGGTGATCAATCGACCTCAGAATTTGACCAATTCAAATAACTAATAAATGAGATTTCAACTTATTTAGAAATCACATTAATTTAAGGAACCAATTGCTATAGCCTAATCACCAATTGGAAAGTTAATTCTAATGCTCTCCCCAAATATAAACCAATAGATCTATCAATTTATGTCCAAAGGGTTTCCTTAAACGATGATTGCCAATTTAGTTTATCCCAATAAAGATTATAGAAATCACCATAACAATTATAGGAATAGAAAACTGCAGAAAATTAAGAAATCAATGCATTTAATATAAAAAGAGGTCACAAACATCATCCCAATCCATCTGGAAACCCTTACGAGTAAAGAAATCTACTCCTCCATCTCTTGAGGATTACAATCAATGAATCTAAAGGAGTACCTGGCAATAATAGCAACAATCTTTGCTACAATTCTCAAGGACAAAGCAATTCATTTATGGAATCTTTAAGTTAGAGAAGAGAAGAGAAGAAGATGATAGAGAGGTGTAGAGAGAGAATAATAACAACAAAAGATGTGCAGCCAAAACTGAATTAAAAACTAGGGTAAATATCTGTGTCAATCCTTTATATATTGCTCTTTAAAATAGCCAAAGCCAGGGCCCAAAAATAGATTAATGATTTGTTAGTTTGCTGTTTGGATTAGTCGTAGCCTATACTCAATAGAACATTGAGTTCCAAAATTTCATGGTTGTTGCTCTGCCAGCACTACAACACTAAAATGAGCTCTGGAGTGCTCACCCAAAGTAGTGAACTTCCATGATTTTCTTCCTTTTTGCTCCAAGCTTTTTTTAGAGAGTTTCTAGCCTTGCTTTTGACACTTTGCACTTGATCCAAAACTCCTGTGACTAAACCATACTCAAAGAGACAAGTAAAACGCAATAGGGTATAATTACAAATTATTCCAAAATTAGTGCAAAAGGCAATAATTCTATTAAAATCTCACAATGAGGAATAAATCAAAATCCTTATTAATTGCATCAATAATACAATAAAACTTATGTAAAAAGCTAAGGTTTGGTAGCAAGATAAAGCATAAATGTCCCTTATCAATGGCCAACTCTATAAGAAGGGGTTCATCGCCCTTATTGAAGTGTCTTATGCCTAATCAAGCCCAATATGTCATAGCCGAGGTGCATGAAGGTGTTTGTGAATGCCATCTAAGTGAAAGGTCCTGGCAGGAAAAATTGTCAAGGTGGGTTACTACGTCGACCTTAAGTTTGATTGCACTAAGTATGTCCAAAAATGCAAAATGTGCCAAAGGTTTGCTTCCATACACTTAGCTCATTCCGGAAGAGCTTCTAGTTCCAATACTCAATTGCCCTTTTGTCTTTGGGATGATATCTTGCCCCACATCCCCCAAGCTCCAAGCTAGCACAAGTTTCTCATTGTGGCAATCGATTACTTTACTTAGTGGATCCAGGTTTAGCCTTTAGTAGCAATTACTACCCGAAAGTGGGAAATTTCACATGGAAACACT
>JAMLFY010000836.1:0-22663 GCA_030441495.1 Dalbergia oliveri
AATGACCAAAATACCCTCCAGAGTGTTTATGCGGGTAAAGGTGCCGTTTAGACCCAGAAACTTTTCCAAAAAGTTGGAATAATGTTTTTTATGAGTGGTTTGATATTTAGTCAGGCTGGTGGTAGAGGGCAGTTTTAGTGCAAAATTACCATTTTGCCCTAAAGACGTGTAAGTGAGCCTAATGACGTAATTAAGCAAACCTAAGCAATATTAGACTCTAATCGAAGATTAATTTTTTTCGATAATTAATCTAGAGTCAAAATAATTTATTAAGGTTAATTAGAACCTAAGACTTCTTGGTAAGCTCTAATTGTATCTTTTAATTTAAGATTTACTAGTCGTGAAATTCTCTGAATAGTGTTTTTCTATTCTTAAACATAATTAAGGAATTGTGCCCATTCCTTCATTGACTAAGAATGAATTTAAATTGTTAATCTAGCAAGATTACCAGCTTAATCAGAGTCTTGACAATCTTAATAGCCATTACCTTACTTAAACACTTTCTTACAAACTCCTAATCAAAACCTTAATCAAAAAGAACACCTAAACACATCATAAACCACAATTACATGAACAAATCATCCACCTCCCTTAGGCTGTGATCTGGCTGAATACATACCCTCAAATTCATCACATGTTGATTTTTTCTTCACTCAAAGACCATACCTCAAGCCATACTTTGAGCCATACCTATCCATGCTTTCAACCATGCCTTTGAATGACCAATTGTTGAAGATATTTTCCTCCCTAAAGCCATAAAGGCTCGGCCTTCCTTCCTTGTGCAGCCTCCATGTTGCAAAATTTCTATAAATACTAAGCCTTGAATAACTTGGTTTAACTTTAAAGCCTAGTCAAGTTTACTTTTCTTGCATTTTTCTTCTATTTGCTCTCAAATTCTCTTCATCTAGTCCTTCTTTCCTCCCTCAAAGAAACCTGTCCATCACCATAAACCACCACAAACAACCTTGAACCACCACCCACCCTCAAACCACCTCTCAAACACCAAACTTTCCATTCCCAAGCATGCTTTCTCAAGGAAAAATCATCTTCCTTGACTTCTCCCCTTTGGCCGAACCTATCCTCCCTCAGAGAAGATTTTTGTCTTCTCATTTCTTTGAAGACTCAAGCTTTCCTTCATTTCTTTCAAAGGCTTCTTTAGTTTGGGGTTTTATTTCAAAGTTTTCTTCTTACTTTTTTAAGAAAGTTCTAGTTTTCTCTTGGTTTTCAAAGCTTTCCTTTTCCTTTTCTTCTTTTCGGCCTTAGGGCCTTTGGTTGAGAAAACTTTGGCTTGATGATGAGGTTTCAAGATAATGGTCTTGTGATCCCATGTGAGAAACCTCTAAAGCTTGAAAACCTTAGTCTTGGACCATATATGCTTTTGGTTTCTTTTCCTTTTTCCTTGTTCAAGTTTTGATTTTTCTTTCCTTTTCCTTGCAAAGTTTCGGTTTTCTTTCTCCTTTGAACAAAGTTTGATAAAAATGTTAAGTAGATCACTGAAAGTTTTGTTAAGAAAATTAATCCTATGTTTTCAAAGAGCTTTAAGCTTACCCTTGCCAACCTTAAAGTTGGTCGGGATTTCTAAGAGTTTTACTAGATAAAGCCCATGAGCAATAAAATAAAGAATATGACTTAGTTCTTTGTATGCTTGTTTAGACAAAGTGTTGAGTTTGTCCATTTTCTTGAGCTTGATGATGAAGTTCAAAACCAAAGGCTTCTTTGAAGACTTGGTGCTAAGAACTCTAAAGCTCACTTTATGTTGTTAAGATACATATTGGGTTAAGTTATATGTTCCTCTAAAGTCTTGTAAGAGCTCTAGTTAAGATAAAATAGTTGCATTCATGTTTATGTTTATGCCTTGCATAGCATGTTTATTTTGATGCCATCACTAAGGTCTCAAGAATAACTAAATGAACTTGCATTATCATGTTTAAATTTCCAAGCTTGCATTTCATGTTTATATTTCAAGTCATCACTTAATCTTTAAAGATAATAATGAGGTTGCATCTCATATTTATTTTATGCTCTCACTTTATTTTATAATGAAGAGTAAAAGAAGTGCATAGCATGTTTAAGTTTATGCCATCACTTAAATATCCTAGAGCTCAAAGACTTGCCCAAGTATCTTACATAAAGTTTTAGAAAACGGAGGCATTTCAAGAATGCCATTTCGGCCTTGTGTGATGATGGTGGACTTGAGATGAGTTCATCTAATCATAAGTGCCCATAGTCCAAGTCTTGGAATTTTCTAAGCTTAGGTGTACTTAAAGAATATTATGAACAAAGTTTATGTTTTAAATCTATTCCTTGAGTTAAATAATTTAGCTACTGACCTAGCACACATTTATATGATTTTAATGAGATAAATTGGCTTCTAAAAGAGTTTTGAGTTCCTAAAAATGATTTCAAGAGAAACTAGCAACTTATATGCATTTAAATCATGAGATTATGTGGCTATGTGATGCTTGTATTTTTGGTTCTACCTTGTGCACTTGGCCACTGCATAAATTCTGTTTTATGGTGTTAAAATGTGTAAAATTATGTTTGAGTGAAGTAAGGACGATTTAGGGAAGTTAGGAAAGAACAAGTAACTAGAAAGGAGTTAAAATGAGAATTCTAGAACACTTAGAAGCACAAATTATAAATTCTGTTAGCATAATTGGACTTAAGAAAAGTGGTTTATAATTAGTGGATATGTGTAGGAATCCCTCATAATTCGTTTAGGAGTTGATTATAGAGCTTTAAGCGAAGACGAAACTTAGCAAAGGTCAAAGACGGAGATTACAGACCCGTAATGATATGAAATTCTCCCAAGGTGATTAAATGCTGTTTGGTACTGTTAGTAAGCATAAACATTAGAGAAATTATAGGTGATGATCCCTTAGGTGAAATAAAGATCCATAATGAAAGTTAGGATAATTAGAACATGAGTTTAAGACCCGTAGAGGCCAAAGCATAGAGCACCATGAGTAGAAGGTGTGATGTAAGGAAGAGGAGTGGGTATACTCATGTGAATGTGAATGTGTTAATGCCATGAATATGAGACTATATGTGTGTTTGTGACATGTTGATGTGATGATGTGGTATGCTATGTTTAAGATGCATGAGAATGTGAAATGTGAAAGAATTTGGAGGGTATGCTCATCTGATTTAGAGGTTTACTTGATTGAGAAATTTCATGAGAACAACATGTGTGATTTGAGTTATATGGCATGACTCAAATTTGAGGAAATTCAGGGCATAGTCATTATGTGCCGAATTTCCGTCAAATTTGAGGGACTTGAGAAAGTTTTGAAAAAAATGATTTTATGTGACATGCCTAGATGAATTTCTGCTACGAGGAGAGAAGGAAACCGGTGGGGGGTATGGTCGTGGAGCCATCTGAAGCGGACAATGTCACTGGTCTTAACCAGATGATGCATTTTGCAGAGCCGAGATGTACTTCTCTTGCTCCGTGAGGAGAAGGTAAAACCATGAGGACATCGACATTCAGCCTCCCAAAGTAGAAAAAGTCACTGGTTTTAACCGTTGATGCATTCGAAGAAAGGAAAAAAGTCCCATGAGGGTGATTCCTTAGGTCCCCTCAGCAATTCTTCAAAGTTGAGGGTTATTATTTTTATGATTATGATACGCTTATCAAGATAAGTAAGAACTAGTGATGACTAGTTAAGGTATGAGCTCATAGCCTAGTATAGGGGTGAATTACTATTTTTATATACCATGATGTCACAAGTTAAAAAACGAGAAAAGATGTGAAGCATTTTGCTTATAAAATAAAAGTTGATTATAACAAAGTTACATGCCACTTATATGAGACTAGTTGATGATGATATGTTTTATTGGTTTGCACAAAGTATTGCCATGCATTCATGTTCTGCTATGCTACATACATGCATTAAGATTCATTATAAACAAGAACTTGGAAAATTCTCTTTATGAAACTTTATAATGAATCCTTGCATGCTTAACCTTTTTATAATAAACCCAAGGTTCCTGGGACATAAATGATGACACTAGGATAAGAGGTTTCCCTATTGATATTTTTAGCAAGATTCTCACCCTAATTTCTATCTTCTTCTGATCTTTTTAAGAATTCAAATAGCGTCGTCCATGATTTTTGTTGATACACCTTGTGGAGGTGCACTACGTCCAGTCCAGGCCTACCATTTCGAGGGTCTCTAAATTGCGCATTTTTGCATACATGGGGCGTCCGTTTGCATTCAGGTCTACGCTTTTGTTTTTCCTACAACTTCTCCTACGGTGATGATTTGATCTTCAGAGGCGCGACCCGTGACGCGGGCAAAGACCATGTAGAACCTTAATCTTCGATGGTGTGTGGTTTACCAGATACGTTCCTCACTCAAGGCATTCAAGACCGATTTCGGTGGAAGATCCCCTTTATCCCTTTTCGGAGGGTCTGCCCTTAAGTTTCCATGGACATCTGGAAGGGGCAACGAGGATACGGTGACATAGGGAGGTTAACTCGACGCCCTAGTACGCAGGCATCAAAGGAGGTCATGTTTGTAACACCCTAATATTTAACCCAATACGCCTAGGACGTATCAAGATTAATTATTAGTTATTACTTCCCTTTAAATTCATTTGCCAAAATACTTAGTGGAAAGTCAGGTAAATTTTTTTTTTTTGAAATGAAACACATGAAACAAAGTGCGAGCCTTTGCGTATAACATAAACGAAATGGAAAGCGGAAGAGTAAATCAATCATACAATTCAAAAGCCATAAAAGAACACATCAATCATGAAAACATTCCTAATAATATTAATTAACATAGTTTAGTACATCACTAAGAAATACAAAGGAAAACTTAAAGTCTTACCCATATAGTGGGAGAGCTTGCAGGACAAGAAGGAAAATAAGAAATAACAACGATACATGAAAAACCCAAAAGATACTCCCAAACTAGGACTACTCCTCCCTCGACTAAGGATGGTGCTCCTCCTCATCCCTCAATGGCACATATCCAATGAACTTGGCAAGCTCCTCGGGTTCATGAAGATGGAAGGATGGGCGAGCATGCCCTCCACGCGTGGGCGCATCTCGAGACGTCGTGCTAACCTCCGCTGCGTCACGTCTCCTCTGACCTATCCCAATGTCCATGGGTGCAGGAGGAGAACCTTCGAAAGGGATGAGAAGGGGGATCCTTGACGGGTCAATCTCCGAACGTCTCAGGTGAGGCACGTCTCAGGGTAGCCTCATCCGGCGAGAGGCAGGATGGCGACGGTTCTCTCGTCTCGGGTCGCGTCTCAAAAATCATGTCATCGCCATAGGGGAAGTCGGGGTGAAAGCGAAGCTAAAAGGAAGGGCAAATGGGCGTCCCATGTATGCAAAAATGCGTATAGCACAACGACCCTTGAAATGGTATGACTGGTGATCCGGTCATAGTGAACTTCCCACGGCGCATCAACAAAAATCACGAACGACGCGTCATCCTGGAGACGTAACGGAAGGGAAACAGAGAGAGGTGAGAATCTTGCTAAAGAATCTCAGTAGGGAAATCCTCTATCCTAGTGTCATCGTTTACGTCCCAGGAACCTTGGGTTTATTATGAAAAGGTTAAGCATGCATAGGTTCATTATGAAGTTTTCACAAAAGATATTTTTCCAAGGTCCATGTCTTTTATAATGAATCTTAATGCATGTATGCAACATAATAGTTCATGGATGCATGGTAGTCTTTAGGCAAACCAAACAATAATCAATCAACATAAGTGGCATGAAACTTCTCTTTGAACATCATTCCTTCATCTTAATCTTGTGACACCAAACATAATAGTAACCGCACCCTTAAACTAGGCTATGAGCTCATACCTTAACTAGTCGTCACTAGTTCTTACTTATCCTCTTGATAAGCGAATCATAATCATAATCATCATAATCCGACTCCAGAGGCCTAAGGATCACCCATCATGGGACTTTTTCCTTCTTCGAAACGCATCGAACTGGTTAAGACCAGCGACTTTGTCCGCTTTGGCAGGCTAATGTCTATGCCCTCACGGTTTTACCTTCTCCTCACTAGAGGGAGAAGTACGTCTCGGTGTGTCACCTTAAACATCATATTTCTCAAAAACTTTCTTAAGTCTCTCAAATTTTACAGGAAATTTGGCGGCATAACAGCTACTCTCCGAATTTCCTCAAATTTGAGTCATGCCACATAATCTCAATCACATGCATCATTTTCATGGAACTTTCTCAAATCAATAACTTTCTAGTTCACATGAGCATATTCCTCAATCTCATTCATATTTGGAAACCTCATGCATCTCAAATACATGGTACAACACTTCATCAATCAACATATCAATTATACACATAAGGTTTCATACTTGAAATCTAATCATATTCACATCATTAAGAATATACTCTCTCGGTCTCATGCTCACATCACACCTCCTATCTCATGGTGTCTTATGCTTTGGCCCTTAGGGTCTTGAATCCTTTTTCTAGTAATCTTATCACCCATTGCAAGTCTTTATCATATCTAGGGGGTTTGTTCTTTATAATTCTTCTAACATTATGCTCACTAATTCATCCAACAGCATTATATAGATTACTCATCAAGATCATTATCCAACTACGGGATTCTAGAATCTATACCTTAAACTCTTTTCTAAGTTCTATCTTCGCTTAAGATTCTATATTCAAATCCTAGGCATAATCACTAGTTATGAACCATCTTCCTTAAGCTCACTTATGGGGACGGAAGTCATTATTCTTGTGTCTAAGTGCTTTAAGATTCTAGTTCTACATTCTCCCTATTCGTTTAGTCTCACCAATCCTCCAAAAATGTTCCTCACTTCGCTCAAGCATAATATTATGCATTCTAACTCCTCAACAGAATTCATAGAGTGGCCACAAAGGATAAGACAGAAACCAAAAATGTTCATCACACATAATCACATAAAAAACTCATGTTATAAGTGCACACGAGTTGCTAGTTTTTCTCTTCAAATTTTCAAAAAGGTGTTTTGGTAATCGATTACATGTGTCGTAATCGATTAAAAGCTAAATTTATTGGGTTTAAAACAACTGGGTAATTGATTACATGGAATGGTAATCGATTATTCAGGTTAATATTTTTGAAAAATAAAGAACATTTGAGTAATCGATTACACGCAGGTAATCGATTACAAGGTTTTAAGGGCCAAGGGCATGAAGAACAACCTTGGTAATCGATTACATGTTCCTGGTAATCGATTACCAAACCAAAATCCTTCGAAAAACCACTCTGGTAATCGATTACATCAGCTGTTAATCGATTACCAGACCTCGGAATTTGAGAAAAATGATTTTTGACACATTTCAAACTATTTAAACACCTTGAGACCTCATAAAACATTTTTCCAACATTTTCTGAAATCATCCTACATTTTACAAAATCAAACCATCATTGTACCATACTAAACACATTCACTTATCATGGTTAAAATTTCCTTTTGAAGATACTTAGGGCAAGTCTTTGAGCTCTAGAGTATTTAGGTGATAACATAATCTTAAACATGCTATGCACTTCATTTTACTCTTCATTACAAAGTAAAGTGAGAGCATAAAATAAATATGAGATGCAACTTCATTATTATCTTTAAGGATTAAGTGATGACTTGAAATATAAACATGAAATGCAAGCTTGGAATTTAAATATGGTAATGCAAGTTCATTCATTTATTCTTGTGAGATTAGTGATGGCATCAAAATAAACATGAGATGCAAGACATAAACTTAAACATGAATGCAACTTATTTTATCTTAACTAGAGCTCTTACAAGACTTTAGAGGAACATCAATACCTCAACCCAACATGTATCTTAACAATGGAAGATGAGCTTTAGAGTTCTTAACACCAAGTCTTCAAAGAAGACTTTGGTTTTGAACTTCATCATCAAGCTCAAGAAAATAGTTTAAAACAAGAATACCAACATTTTAACAAAACAAACACAAATAGAACTACTCATATTCTTTATTTTATTGCTCATGGGCTTCAATCTAGAGTAAAACTCTTAGAACGGCCGACCAACTTTAAGGTTGGCAAGGGTAAGCTTAGAGCTCTTTGAAAACATGTGATTAATTTTCTTTACAAAACTTTTGTGATCTACTCAACATTTTAGCAAACTTTGTTCAAGCAAATGAAAAAGGAAACTGAAAATAAACCAAGGAAAAGAAACACAAGCATATATGGTCCAAGACCAAGTTGTTTCAAGCTTTAGAGGTTTCTCACATGACAACAACAAGTCATTATCTTGAAACCTCATCATCAAGCCAAAGTTTTTCTCAATGAAAGGCTCTAGGCCGAAAATAAAAGAGAAGGGGAGAATTTGAAAAACCAAGAGAAAACTAGAACTCTTCCTTAAAGGAAGCACACAAAACTTAGAAAATAAACCCCTACCTAAAGAAGTCTTGAAGAAAGATGTAAGGAAGCTTTGTTTTCTTGATGAAATGAGAAGGAAATCCTCTTGAAATCTTGAGGAAGAACTCGGCCAAAGTGAGGGAGTTTGAGAGGAAATGAGAATTTTGCAAGAAGTGTAAACTTAACAAATGAACCAAAGTGTGACAAGGTTCATCAAGGCTTGGTATTTATAGAAATTTTCAACAATGAGGCTTCCATGGGGGGAGGAGGAGCCGGCCACTCTTGAGGAGGAAGGAGAAGAAATATCTCTTTGATTGGTATGGTGAGAGCATGGGCAAGGCATGGTGAGGTATGGGTTTGGGTATGGCTTAAGGCATGGGCTTGGAGTGCAACAAAAATCAACATGTGGCACCATTTTGGGGGAAGATTTCGGCCAACATATAGCCAAGGGGGAAGGGATTTTGTTCATGTAATTGTGGTTTAAGGATGTGTTTAGGTGTTTCTTTGATTAAGCTTTTGATTAGGAGTTTGTAAGAAGGTGTTTAGGTGAGGTAATTGGGTAATTAAGGATGTCAAGACTTGATTAGGAGTGGTCATACTAGATTAACAAATTAAATTCATTTTTTAGTCAAATGAGGTATGGCACAATTCCTTAATTTAAGGAATTGGAGAGAGAAACACTATTCAAGATTCCATGACTAGGAATCTTGAATTAAAGAATGCAATTAGAGTTTATCTAAGCAATCTTAGGTTCTAATTAACCTTAATAAATTATTTTGACTCTAGATTAATTATCAAAATAAATTAATCTTCGATTAGAGCCTAATATTGCTTAGGTTTGCTTAATTGCGTCATTAGGCTCACTGTACACGTTCTAGGGCAAAATGGTAATTTTGCACTAAAACTGCAAGGTTCTTAAAGCTAAACATCAAACATCACTTAAAAACATCATTCTAAACTTCCTGGAAAAATTCTGGCTCAAACGGCACCTTTTACAGTGTAGACACAGGAGGGGTATTTGGTCATTTTGAGCCGAAAGTTCAGAAAACGAGATTTCACCTCGGATAACAACCATAACAATTATAACCCCTTCAAACATCGAGTTGACCCATTCGAGGATCCGGTTACGCTGCCTCGAATTCGGGTAAAAATGACCTCAGGGGCATTTGGTCATTTGTACTGGGCAACTAGAAATTTGCGTTACAATGTCCATCCACGTTTCCGTTTGCACACACCTAAGGAGCTAGCAAGTTCATTTGGGTATGTACCTTCTAGGGACAGCATAGATAATAGTTAAAGGTGGGGTAGCCATGGCTCTGTAATAAATCTTTGGGACTTTCCATGTATTTACTGTTTATGTTTCCTGTTTCTTTTCTTGTATTCTCTATTGTACTAAAGCTCCAGATTATATGGGATGACTTTATGCTTTTTATGTTTTAGTTGATGTACTAAACTATGATATTTAGTGTTATGATGGTTGTTTATGGTTGAAGTGTCTTATTTGCTTTTGTATTGCATGATTTATTTTCTCCGTTTTACATTTCACTTACATTGCACGCGATGGCTCGCATTGTTTTACATATATTAATTTCAAAAAAAAAAAATTTACCCGTATTTTCCTCTAAGTAATTTTACAAACGAGTTTTAAGGGAAGTAATGACTAATAATTAATCTTAATACGTCCTAGGTGTGTTGGGGTTAAATATTAGGGTGTTACATATCTGTGTGATATTTTCTTTTCTCTATCTCTTAAATTATTGTGTGTTATTCATTACTATTGTGAGCTTTTATATATTGCTTGAATGTACGTCCCGAAATCTCCGTTTGAGTATAAATGACCAAAATGGCCCTGAGGTCATTCCGAATTGGGGAGGCGTCTTGGGCATTCTTAATGGGTCAACTCAATGTTTGAAAGGGGTTAGAATTGTTATAAATGATATCCAGGTGAAATTCTCGTTTTTAAACTCGGCTCAAAATGACCAAAATACCATTGCTATTCTACACGGGTAAAAGGTGTCGTTTGGCCAGGAATTTTTCCAGGAAGTTTAAATGATGTTTTTGAGCAATATTTGATGTATAGTTAATGCCTGGAAGGTCCTAGACGGTTTCAGTGCAAAATTACCATTTTGCCCCTAAGACAATGTATAGTGAGCCTAATGATGCAATTAAGCAAACCTAAGCAATATTAGGCTCTAATTGAAGATTAATTTATATTGATAATTAATCTAGAGTCAAAATAATTTATTAAGGTTAATTAGAACCTAAGATTGCTTAGTTAAACTCTAAATTGCATTCTTTAATTCAGATTTCTAGTCATGGAATCTTGAATAGTGTTTCTCTCCAATTCCTTAAATTAAGGAATTGTGCCATACCTCATTTGACCAAAAGAATTATTTTGAATTACTAATCTAGTAAGATTGCCTCCTAATTACCCAATTACCTCACCTAAACACTTCTTACAACTCCTAACCAAAACCTTTATCAAAGAAACCCTTAAACACATCACTAAACCACAATTACATGAACAAATTTCTCTCCCAGAATGCTTTGCCCATGGATGCCACATGTTGCTTGATTTATCACTCAAAGAGCCATGTCTTGCCCATACTTTTGCCCATGCCTGCTCATACTTTTGCCCATACCTTTGCAGATCCTTGTAAGAGATATTTGTAACATCCTAGTTGTTCTCCTCTTTAGAAATTAATTGAGGAATGGTGAATGGAAATATCGAAGTTCTGCAGGGAACAGTTGTGATTAGAATGACTCCATGAGGAGCACCAAAAAAAAAAAAAATGTGAATAGTACTTTGCGGGCCGGGAGCCGTGCCCCGGGGAAATGGGACAGAAAGGTGCCCAAAGTTAAGAAAATATGAGAATAAGATTAGGGATGTATGGGAATGATAATTTTATACCTAGAATTAAATTTAAGGTAATATTTGGTTAGTAGGGACGATGTTTACCGTTCGTGAGATTTCGGTGTGTGATTTTTACACCTAGACATTTCTAACATTATTAATGAATGATTAATAATTGATATTATCTATTTGAGACAAGTGGAGGGCCAAGATTTGATCTTGGAATAATCAAATCCTAGCCATCCACTTGGCTTTCTAGAAGCATGAGTCATCACAAAACATGCCTTAATGAATGGTGACTCATATAAACACTTAGCAACTTCTCCCCTAAGGTAGCAAACATTTCAGCCAGCAAGGAGAGGAAGAGAAACAGCAGCTGGTTTTCCTCCATAGCCAAGAGCTCCATCTTGCTTCCAAGTTACAAAAACCCTAACCTAGAGTCATCAAAACCTAAGCCTTTCTTCACTAAAGTTGCTCTACACCTCCATATCTATAATTCTAACCGAATAGAATTCCAAAACCTCATCCTTCTTGCACATCCATCACTGATTAGAGGAGGATTTGAAGTTGTGTGGGGAGTTGGTTGTGAAGAAATTCCACCTTGAAGCAAGCTAGAGATAGAAACTTGCTGAATCTTTAAGAGTAGGGTTTCCGCTTCCTTTTTGTGTAATTTTGCAATTCTGTTTTAGCTTGTCCTAATTTCGAAAATTTTGATGATATTGATGCTTGACATATTGATATTGATGTATGAATTTTTGTGTTGTGTTTGGATGGTTTTAAAAGGGGCTTTCTCTCAAGTGAAATTGGAACTAGGGTGCTGGACTATTTCGGTTCTGTAATCAGAACTTTTCACGAATTTTCTGGGAATTTTGTGGGTGGTTTCATGAGACATGAAAATTATATGTTGTAGCTAACCTCTTAAACTAAATACACGAATTTTCTTAGGGGTTAATTCTAAGGTTTGATGCCTCAAAAAAATAAGGAACCGAATTGTAACTGCTGCTGTCTGAAGTGTTGAGACTGAAGTAACAAACTTGCCCGAATTTTTAATCATAGCAATTGATTGAGATAGCTCCTGAAATTTTTACACAAGACTAATAACATGTTGAAATACCTCTGTGAATTTTCTTGTACCTTGATTCCATCGAATTCTAGGGTTAAATATTGAGAACACAAGTCTGGACTATGAATTTGTGGCTGCTGACCACCAGATTTGCCTATTTTATTGAAGTGGTTATATAACTCTGATTGTCCTGAAATTTTTACAGGGTATTCTTGACACATTGAAGTGTCACCAAGAATTTTTGTGGCTCTTGGAATGGTTGTTGGATGTAGCAATTAAATGTTAAACTTAGAACAGAAATTCTGCCAAGGTGCTGGAATGTGAAAGTGGCTGAAATTTTGTGAATATATGATGCCTATCCCAAGTCTATGGTATATGAATGCATACGGACCATTTTAATTCCTTATTCATGAATCCATGATATAATTGAATACCTAATGGTAAGGTAATCATGACCTTGAGAAAAGAGAGAGAAGTGCATAACTTAGTTATGTGAGAAAGGTATAATTGCTATATTTCTTTGCTATATTTGATCATATGGGAAAAGAGAAACAAGGCTTAGAGGGGATATAAAGGGAAGGCAAAAATAAGGACTTCCCTAGAAAATTTATAAGTCGTAGACGTATCGGCTAGGCATAGAACTGTGTGTGATCCGGAAATGGAAAAAATGAAGTCCGATGATTACGAAGAATGAGCTCATGTCCTAGCAGTCTATTGTCCTATATGGAGTTGTTAAATAATGAAGTGACTCTATGTGAAACTAAGCCTTCCCTATGTTTATGAATTGAACAAAAAATGCACAAGCTTACGATCGTAAATGAGTTATCATTGTATTGTTAATTTAAGTTTCCATGACTCATATATGAATATGTTATAAGCATGAGGCTATTACTTGTATTATGTGTAGCACGTGGGGGAACTACCCCTAGAGAATTTTACATTATTCTCACCCCTATAGTTGTATATATTGTATGGTTCAGATCCAACAGATGCCGTCTGGTCTTCTTCCTTGACTCTCCCCAGTTATGGCTTTGACCACCCGCGGATTCTATGTACGTCGGACTCACGTTCGTATATATATGTTCTTTGACCGATCTTTTAGTACTTCTGTCTTTGCTGCCACTTCGACCCCACTTTCCCTTATGAGGGTGTGCCTCTCCACATGCACATCCAGACGTGTTCGAGGTTCCTTACCCCACACTGTGACCCACCAGGGGCGGGCACCTTCGTCCTCCTCTCCTAATTTCGGACCCCTGAGGGCCCAAATGCTCCCGGAGGAGAGGCCATCGCACAATGGCCAACGTTTCTGGAGAGAGGGGAGGGCGAGGTCATCAGTGGTAGCGACGTGTAGCGTTAGGATTCTACCTACCAAGACCGATGTACTTTTGGTTTCCTTTTACTCTGTTGTATATTTATACTATTTTGTCAACTGAGTGCTTGGCAGGTTAGGTATGGCTAGGAGGATTAGCCTTGTTTACACGAGTTTTGTACTCTTTGGGTCTTTTTGTTGGTTCCTATCCTTATGATGTACATACAGTAACTTCTAAATGATGTCCTTATATGTAAAATTTATTATGGTAACAAATGTATTGCGACTTTCTTATCATTACTTATTTCGACTAGAATAGATAGGAACGCTAGTAATACTCCTTAATTACTATGTCCATACTCGAGTAAATGTGGTAATTAGGAGGGTGTTACATTATGGTATAAGAGGGTCCATCCTATAAGCCTGGGGATTGGACCGCCTATGTTTCCGTGGTAGTTGTTATGCATGATGATGCATATATATATATGTGTGTGTGTGTGTGTGTATGTGTGTGTATACATGACGTGGTTGTAAATGTTGTGGATTACTGCCACACTTGGATTGGTATTGAGCCTGATCAACTCAATATTTTGTTTGGTGTGACAGGAATCAATGACTTCAAATCGAAGACAGGAGTGGAGCGGGAACAATGTTGATATGATGAACACTTTCCATGAAATGGCCGAGGCAATGAGGAACAAGTTGCTAACCGAATGATGGAAAGGTTGAACCGTAATGAGGAGCAGCATCCGGTCGGTAACAGGAGGAAATGAAGTGGATGGAGAATACAGAGAGATTTGCGGAATTTAGAAAGGCGAATCCCCCGCCTTTCCGAGGAGCTTTGACCCCTGCAAAGCAGAAGAGTGGATTAAGGCAATGGAAAAGATCTTCTCAGTTCTCCCTGATAGAGGTTCAAAAGGTGGCTTTTGCCACCTATATGCTAGAAGCTTAATGTCGAGTTTTGGTGGGTAGGTACTAGAGGGTTATTCGAAGCGTCCCAACAAGGTCACCTGGGATGTCTTTAAGGAGGCTTTTTATCATAAGTACTTCCCTACTTCTGTGCGGAATGCAAAGGAGCTAGAATTTATGGCTCTTAAGCAAGGACCTATGAGTGTGGCGGAGTATCGCCAAGTTTGAAGAACTCTGCAAATTTTCTACGATTTACCAACGTGACCGGATGAAGTCTGGAAATGCATGAAATATGAAGGGGGTTTACGTGAAGATATAGAAGCTGTTGTGAGCCTCTTGGAGATTCGGACTATCCTACTTTGGTGAATAAGTGTCGCGTGCTAGGACTCTAACAAGAAACTTGCTAGTTTCAAGTATACACAGAACACTGCCAGGAGGGGACTAGCACCCCAAGGCCCTCGATTCAAGCCTCTGCACCAGTTAGGGGAAGGTTTCCGCCTAATAACAACAACAACCGAGGGAAACAAATTCAATCTCCACGCCCGAGACAAGGAGAGAATGCCCTAAATGTGGGAAGTTTCACGGGAATCGGCCATGCCTGGACCACAGATTATATGCTTCGGCTTGGGACACCAGGACACAAGATTTTTGAGTGCCCCAATAAGAAGGTTCAAGGGCGCAGCCCACCCCTAGGCCACAACAACAAGGACGTGTTTTTGGTGCCAAGGAAGCTTCTCAATCTCCATCTAATCCGAGGTAAGTGTGAAATAAATGGAAATACCTTAGACGTCCTGTATGATTCAGGTGCCTCCCATTCTTTCATATCCTATGAATGTGTACAAAGGTTAGGAATACCTCTGAATTATCGTATGACCTCCTTGTATCCACCCTACTCCGAGTCCTATTAGGACTTGTCAGGCATGCATGACCATTTCCCTTCTTATAAATACTAGAGAATTTAAGGCTAATTTGTTTTGTCTACCTTTATCCGGCCTAGAAGTCATTTTAGGTATGGATTGGATGGTACCAAACTATGTGCTTTTACACTGTCCAACTAGAACTGCTATATTTCTCCTCATGTCTTCTTCTTTTCCGTGGTCCCCTTTTTATTCTACTTGGACCTAGTAACACCTAACCCTAGTAAGGTAGACGTCGGAATATGTCCTCCTTCGGCTAGTGAAGCTGAAAGTATCTATGACGTGAATACGATTCCAAGTGGTGAAGGAACTATCCAGATGTGTTCCCAGAGGATATCGGAGTTTCCGCCCGAGCGGAAGTCGAATTCTCCATTGAGCTTGTCCAGGACGGGTCCTATTTCAATTGCTCCCTATAGGATGTCCCCATTAGAGTTGAAGGAACTAAAGTTCCAGATTGAAGAGCTACTAGGGAAGCACTTTATTAGACCTAGTGCCTCGCCGTGGGAGCCCTGTTCTTTTGGTAAAGAAAAAGGATGGGGGTATGAGGCTTTGTGTAGATTAGGCAGTTGAACAAGGTAACGATCAAGAACAAGTACCCTCTACCACGAATTGATGACCTGGATCAATTACGTGGGGCAATTGTTTTCTCAAAGATTGACCTTAGATCGGGTTATCATCAGATTCGAGTTCGGAATGAGGATATCCCAAGACTGCCTTTAGAACTGATACGGACATTATGAGTATAAGGTAATGTCTTTTGGATGACCAATGCTCGGAGTATTCATGGATTATATGAACCGAATTTTCCGCCGTACTTGGATAAATTCATAGTTGTCTTTATAGATGACATACTTATTTATTCAAGGACCGAAGAGGAACATGCAGAACATCTTAGGGTTGTGTTAGGATCCTAAGGGAGAGGAAGTTGTATGCTAAACTGTCAAAGTGTGAATTCTGGATGGGAGAGGTTAAGTTCCTTGGTCATGTGGTGTCGCGAGAAGGAGTTTCGTAGATCCCAGCAAAGTAGAATCCGTACTAATTGGGGACGGCCAACTACGGTATGATTCGAAGCTTTCTTGGATTAGCTGGATACTATAGGCGATTTATTATGGGTTTTTCCAGCTAGCTCTACCTTTGACCAAGTTAACTCGAAAGAATGCTCAATTCAAATGGACGCCTGAGAATAGTTTTCAGGAGTTGAAGAGAAGTTGACCACGGCTCCTATTCGGTGCTACCCGATCCTCATGGACCCTTCGAGGTTTATTGTGATGCTTCTAGTAAGGGTTTAGGGTGTGTGTTAATGCACACAGAAATGTGGTTGCTTATGCCTCTCGGCAGTTGAGACCCCATGAGGTGAACTATCCAACCCATGATCTTGAGCTTGCGGCTGTGGTTTTTGCTCTAAAGATCTGGCGACACCATCTTTATGGTGTACAGTTCAATGTCTTCTAGATCATAAGAGTTTAAAATACCTCTTTGATCAGAAAGAATTGAATATGAGAGAGACGGTGGATGGAATTCCTTAAGGATTATGAGTTTAATCTGAATTACCACCCAGGCAAGGCAAATGTTGTGGCTGATGCATTGAGCAGAAAGTCCCTGAGTGTAGCATGCATGATGATCAAGGAAACGGAACTAGTAGAAGACTTCAAGAAGCTTAGCTTGAGCACGTCTCAGCCCCGAAGGTGTGGTGTTAGGTCAGATTAGAATAACAAGTGAGTTCAGGAACGATTTTGGGTTGCACAACCTGAAGATCAAGAGCTTCAAGAGATTTTAAATCAGCTCACACTAAAAAGAATTTACCACAGACCAGCAAGGTATATGGAGGTATAAGGACAGGGTCTGTGTACCTGCAAGTGGTACTCAGGAATGAGATTTTGAAGGAGGCACACAAAGGTGAATTCACCATACACCCTGGGACTAGTAAGATGTATGGGATCTCAAGAGAATGTTTTGGTGGCCTGGGATGAAGAGGGATATAGCAGAGTTTGTTCACAAGTGTTTAACTTGTCAAAGAGTCAAAATAGAACACCAGAAGCCGCTGGAACCTTACACCCTTAGAAATCCCAGAATGGAAGTGGGAAAGTATCTCCATGGATTTCGTAATGGGATTACCGAGAACGTCGTCAGGCCATGATGCTATATGGGTCATAGTGGATAGACTAACCAAGTCTGCTCACTTCTTGCCTATCAAAGCTAATTATCCTTTGGATAGGTTAGCTTCCTTGTACATCCAAGAGATAGTAAGGCTACATGGTGTCCCTTCTTCAATAGTTTCCGAGAGGGACCCCGTTTCTTCAAGGTTCTGGAGCTTTCCACGGGCCTTTGGAACCAAGCTGTGTTTGAGTACGGCTTATCACCCCCAAACGGATGGGCGCAGAACGCACCATAGAGACTTTGGAAGATGCTGAGGGCATGCGTGATTAGCAGAAGGAAGTTGGGATAAAGTACTTCCACTGGTGGAGTTTGCTTATAATAACAGCTATCATGCTAGTATTGGCATGGCCCCATATGAAGCCTTATATGGAAGGAGATGTCAGTTCTCCATTGTGTTGGTATGACTTAGGGGAAACACAATTGTTAGGGCCCGATCTGGTTAATAAACGACAGAACAAATTCAGAAGATTAAAGAGAAAATCCTCGCCGCAGAGTCGTCAAAAGAGCTATGCGACAAGAGAAGAAAGCCTTTAGAATTTCAAGAGGAGGGCATGTATTCCTGAAGGTCACACCCACTACGGGAGTAGGTAGAGCCTTTAAGGTCAAAAAGTTGTCACCTAGGTTTATAGGCCCTTTTCAAATCCTTCGACGAATTGGGTTGCTTTATCAAATAGCCCTACCCCCGTCTTTATCTAACCTACATGATGTTTTCCATGTATCTCAACTTAGAATGTATCACCCAGACCAACCCATGTCATTGAACCTGAATCTATCCAGTTACGGGATGATTTGACGTTTCGAGCACCTCCCGTTAGATCGTGGATAGAGAAGTTAGGAAACTAAGGAACAAATCGGTGCAACTAGTCAAAGTAGCTTGGGGTGGACAGGAAATGAAGACTTCACCTGGGAGCTAGAGTCAACCATGAGGAAAGATTATCCTGACTGTTTCCAGGTACGAAATTTTGAGGACAAAATTTTTATTAAGGTGGGTGGTAATGTAACATCCTAGTTGTTCTCCTCTTTAGAAATTAATTGAGGAATGGTGAATGGAAATATCGAACCTGACAGGAACAATGTGATTAGAATGACTCCATGAGGAGCACCAAAAAAAAAAAAAATGAATAGTACTTTGCGGCCCGAGGCCAGAAAGCCGAAACGGGGATTTGGGACCCGAAGTGCCCAAAGTTAAGAAAATATGAGAATAAGATTAGGGATGTATGGGAATGATAATTTTATACCTAGAATTAAATTTAAGGTAATATCGGTTAGTGGTACGATGTTTTACCCGTTCGGTGAGATTTCTGTGTGATTTTTACACGGAAGACATTTCTAACATTATTAATGAATGATTAATAATTGATATTATCTATTTGAGACAAGTGGAGGGCCAAGATTTGATCTTGGAATAATCAAATCCTAGCCATCCACTTGGCTTTCTAGAAGCATGAGTCATCACAAAACATGCCTTAATGAATGGTGACTCATATAAACACTTAGCAACTTCTCCCCTAAGGTAGCAAACATTTCAGCCAGCAAGGAGAGGAAGAGAAACAGCAGCTGGTTTTCCTCCATAGCCAAGAGCTCCATCTTGCTTCCAAGTTACAAAAACCCTAACCTAGAGTCATCAAAACCTAAGCCTTTCTTCACTAAAGTTGCTCTACACCTCCATATCTATAATTCTAACCGAATAGAATTCCAAAACCTCATCCTTCTTGCACATCCATCACTGATTAGAGGAGGATTTGAAGTTGTGTGGGGAGTTGGTTGTGAAGAAATTCCACCTTGAAGCAAGCTAGAGATAGAAACTTGCTGAATCTTTAAGAGTAGGGTTTTCTGCTTCCTTTTTGTGCAATTTTGCAATTCTGTTTTAGCTTGTCCTAATTTCAAAAATTTTGATGATATTGATGCTTGACATATTGATATTGATGTATGAATTTTTGTGTTGTGTTTGGATGGTTTTAAAAGGGGCTTTCTCTCAAGTGAAATTGGAACTAGGGTGCTGGACTGATTTCGGTTCTGTAATCAGAACTTTTCACGAATTTTCTGGGAATTTTGTGGGTGGTTTCATGAGACATGAAAATTATATGTTGTAGCTAACCTCTTAAACTAAATACACGAATTTTCTTAGGGGTTAATTCTAAGGTTTGATGCCTCAAAAAAATAAGGAACCGAATTGTAACTGCTGCTGTCTGAAGTGTTGAGACTGAAGTAACAAACTTGCCCGAATTTTTAATCATAGCAATTGATTGAGATAGCTCCTGAAATTTTTACACAAGACTAATAACATGTTGAAATACCTCTGTGAATTTTCTTGTACCTTGATTCCATCGAATTCTAGGGTTAAATATTCAGAACACAAGTCTGGACTATGAATTTGTGGCTGCTGACCACCAGATTTGCCTATTTTATTGAAGTGGTTATATAACTCTGATTGTCCTGAAATTTTTACAGGGTATTCTTGACACATTGAAGTGTCACCAAGAATTTTTGTGGCTCTTGGAATGGTTGTTGGATGTAGCAATTAAATGTTAAACTTAGAACAGAAATTCTGCCAAGGTGCTGGAATGTGAAAGTGGCTGAAATTTTGTGAATATATGATGCCTATCCCAAGTCTATGGTATATGAATGCATACGGACCATTTTAATTCCTTATT
This sequence comes from Dalbergia oliveri, assembly GCA_030441495.1. Lineage (NCBI taxonomy): Eukaryota > Viridiplantae > Streptophyta > Magnoliopsida > Fabales > Fabaceae > Dalbergia > Dalbergia oliveri. The sequence goes on from JAMLFY010000836.1 coordinate 20,223, forward strand.
CATGAATCCATGATATAATTGAATACCTAATGGTAAGGTAATCATGACCTTGAGAAAAGAGAGAAGTGCATAACTTAGTTATGTGAGAAAGGCCCATATAATATCTATATTTCTTGCTATATTTGATCATATGGGAAAAGCAGAAACAAGGCTTAGAGGGGATATAAAGGGAAGGCAAAAATAAGGACTTCCCTAGAAAATTTATAAGTCGGTAGACGTATCGGCTAGGCATAGAACTGTGTGTGATCCGAAATGGAAAAAATGAAGTCCGATGATCACGGATAGGAATGAGCTCATGTCCTAGCAATCTATTGTCCTATATGGAGTTGTTAAATAATGAAGTGACTCTATGTGAAACTAAGCCTTCCCTATGTTTATGAATTGAACAAAAAATGTGGCACTAAGCTTACGATCGTAAATGAGTTATCATTGTATTGTTAATTTAAGTTTCCATGACTCATATATGAATATGTTATAAGCATGAGGCTATTACTTGTATTATGTGTAGCACGTGGGAAACTACCCTCCTGAGAATTTTACATTATTCTCACCCCTATAGTTGTATATATTGTATGGTTCAGATCAACAGATGCCGTCTCTGGTCTTCTTCCTTGACTCTCCCCAGGAGGTATGGCTGTATGACCCGGCCCTGGATTCTATGTACGCTCGGTACTCTACGTTCCGTATATATATGTTCTTTGACCGATCTTTTAGTACTTCTTTCCTCCGACTTCGACCCCACTTTCCCTTATGAGGGTGTGCCTCTCCACATGGCACATCCACGTGTTCGAGGTTCCTCTAGCCCCACCTGTGCACCCACCAGGACGCACCGGCACCTCGTCCTCCTCTTCCCATTCGGAGCCCTCTGGGGGCCCAAATGCTCCGGCGAGGAGGCCATCGCACCAATGGCCAACGGTTTCCTGGAGAGAGGGGAGGGCGAGGTCATCAATGGTACCGACGTGTATAGCGTTAGGATTCTACCTACCTGTAAGATGAATGTACTTTTGGTTTCCTTTTACTCTCTTGTATATTTATACTATTTTGTCAACTGAGTGCTTGAGCAGGTTAGGTATCAGCTAGGAGGATTAGCCTTGTTTACACAGTTTTGTACTCTTTGGGGTCTTTTTGTTGGTTCCTATCCTTATGATGTACATCCAGTAACTGTGAAATGATGTCCTTATATGTAAAATTTATTATGGTAACAAATGTATTGCGACTTCTTATCATTACTTATTTCGACTAGAATAGTAGGAACGCTAGTAATACTCTGCTAATTACTATGTCCATACTCGAGTAAATGTGGTAATTAGGATGTTACAATATTTCCTTCCTTTTCCTCCATTTTGGCCGTCGGCCATGCACCCTAAGGAAGCCTCCATTGTTGCAAATTTTCTATAAATACCAAGCTTGGAGGAACTTGGTTACACTTTAGAAGCTTTGCTAAATTTAGTTCTCTTGCTTTTTCTTGTAATTTCTCTTTAAGTTCTCTTCATCTTCTTCATTTTCTTCTACCTCTCAAAGAACCTTGCCACCACCACAAACCACTATAAGCAACCATAAACCACCACAAACAACCATAAACCACCACTACCTCACCTTAAATCATCCCTCAAACACTTAAACTTTCCATTCCCAAGTTTAGAAACTCAAGGAAAAATCATTTTCCTTGAGCATCCTCCTTGGCCAAATCCATCATCACATCCAAGAGGAGATTTTGTCTTCTCAACTCTTCAAGAACCAAGCTTTCTTTCTTCCATTTCAAAGACTTCCTTAGGTAGGGGTTTGTTTTCAAGTTTTTACTTGTTTTCCTTAAAGAAAGTTCTAGTTTTCTCTTGGTTCAAACTCCTTTCTCTCTTTTCTTTTCATTTTCGGCTAAGAGGCCATTTTATGAAAATAAAATGAGCTTGATGATGAGGTTTCAAGATAATGACTTGTTGATGTTATGTAAGAAACCTCTAAAGCTTGAAACAACTTGGTCTTGGACCATACATGCTTGTATTTCTTTCTTTTCTTTAGTTTCATTTTCGTTTCCTTTTCTTTCTCAAATGATTTTGGTTTCCTTTGCCTTGGTTTGAACAAAGTTTGCTAAAAATGTAAAGTAGATCACAAAAGTTTTGTTAAAGAAAATTAATCACATGATTTCAAAGAGCTCTAAGCTTACCCTTGCCAACCTTAAAGTTGGTCGGATTCTAAGAGTTTTACTCTAGATTGAAGCCCATGAGCAATAAAATAAAGAATATGACTTAGTCCTTGTAGTTTTGTTTAGACAAAGTGTTGAACTTTGTGTCCATTTTCTTAAGCTTGATGATGAAGTTCAAACCTTAAGACTTCTTTGAAGTCTAGGTGCTAAGAACTCTAAAGCTTGCCTTGTGATACATAATAGGTTGAGGTTTATGTTCCTTTAAAGTCTTGCAAAGAGCTCTAGCTAAGATCTAAATAAG